>JAJKFI010000029.1:12027233-12103245 GCA_029204185.1 Lerista edwardsae
CCAGTGAGGGAAGAGGGCAGCCAATGATCTTTTGTGCCCTCTTTATCACTCTTTGGAGTGCCTTTTTAATAATGTCGGCAGATGCTGCCACAGTATTTCTAATTGTAAAAGTAATCTATTTTAATTTCTGAAAAATATCTAAAATACCAAATTGCGGAGTTTTCTATTTTTATTCAAATATTTTAACCCTCAAAAGGGGGTGTTTTGTGTTTTTATACGGGATTTAACAACAAATTCCATCCCTAGCAATAACGTCCAGAGTATGTACATTGGCCATAGATGCATGTTTGGGCATAATAATATGGCTTACCACAGTTTTACTAGTGTGTGTGTGCGTGCGTATCATTGGTTCCATGATAGTGACACTATTGGTATGGTAGCTGCTATCTTATAATAAGCAGTGGCATTAGTGCTAAAAAAAAAAGGCAGCAAACCAAATTTCCCTTACAATTAAAGTGCCTGTAAGTATTTTGAATGCAGGGGAGAACCATAGGTCACTAATAAGCACATGCTTTACATGCATGAGGTCTGAAGTTCATTCTCCTGCAAATTCAGTTAAAAGATCTTGTGTAGTGCAACAGGGAAATATCTATGGCTGAGATCTTTGAAAGCTACCACCAAGCAGAATAGACAACGCTGGATAGTTAAACCAATGATTTGACTTAGTACAAAATACTTCATATACGTTCATAAGGAAGATTATCCAATTGCAGTCCACATGCAGTTGAAAACGGTAGTGGACAAAAGAATACCAGTTTACTTGAATAAAAGTTGGCTTACTGCTGATTATAATGGCTGATTTTGTAGTAGTTGTGTTACCATGCTATGACTTTCCCCTTAATATCCATTTCAAAAATGCCCACACAAAACAGGAATTAATCTAGTACGATTTTACAATTAGGCTATCTTGCAATTGTTTTATTAACTTGAACAGTGGTAGACTTATAAGAAAAAGGAATAGTTTGAAATACTTGGTAAAGGAGTGTGTAGATGGCAGCACTCAAGGCAATATACTTATAGCGATTAAGAAATGAGTAGTCCAACATATTATGTTAACTTCTATGAATACCCCACAACTTGCAGAGAATAAGATGCACTATCTTGATATGTGTCTGTCTATACAAGTTCCTGTCTTTTGTATGAAAGATTATTAACTGAAGCCTCAGCTGCAAATCAATGGTTTGATGTAATTTTGACACCATTTGTCTGTTTAATTGATATAATCCTTCTTGTTCTGTGTAAACAACCCTAATTATCAACATTTGGCATTTATCCCTTGTATAACCATCAAATCACTTGACTAGTTAGTCTTGTTCCTTTATCCGCCTAATTTTATTTGATCACAAATGGGTTCTTTCTTACTATATTACTATAAGAAACGTCCCCTGATACACCTGTGACTTGAATCCAGTCACAATATTTATTTGTATGATAAAAAAAATATTCTCCATTTTTTAATCATACAATAAATGAACGAAACAAAAACATCAAGAAGCATTGTTTTTATGAATTTATGTAAAGAAGAAATGAAGCATGATTGATTTGATGCTAATTTGATGCTATCTAGGTGCAAAACTATGCCAAGAAGCAGAATTTATTCTGTTGCCTCCATTCAAAGGGTTGCTAAAAATATTCAAGATTTCGTGACTTCATTTCCAGAAATACAGATGAGTTTCAAAAAGCATCTATGGATATTATTGGTTCAAAGTGGCTTCTATAAACCCCTCACTTGAGCGAAGGAAGTCCATGTTTCTTGTCTCTGAAGAGGAGCTGTGTTTTTCTTGCTGCCACTAAAGGGAGCACTCCTTTGGGACCTTGTTAGATGCTTTCATGTGAAGACCATTTGACCCAGCTCTGATTAGTGAGCAAGCTTAGAAGGCAAGAGTGGTTGGGGGATGCCTTTGGCTAGTGTTCTCCCCCTTCCTGCAGTAGGAGAAAACTCTCAGTGGAATATATTAGAGATGATAACGGGGTAAAAAAAATGTCAGTTAAAAGAAGTGGGATAGATAGTGCTGCTTTAAAAAAAAAGTCAAGCTGCTGTTTCTGCCACAAAGAAAGAACTATTATGCAGCGGTACAGTTGTTTTTTGTTTCCCCCTTAAAATAACGATACTGTTATATTTTATAGAACTGGCATAACTTAATACAGGTCTCAGAAATACAGACATGCAATCTCACTGGGTAATGCATCATTGTTGCTTAATGTAATGGAAATGTCTTATTGAAATGCAAACATGATGGCAAATATTAATATGCTTCAAAAGTTTGGACAAGATGAACATGTGTTGCTTTAAAAAGAATTTAATTCTTGGCTTCCAGAGGATTCATTAATCTAGCATGCTCTTGATTTATAGAGTATCTCTACTAAAGTGAAGACTGTTCGAACATTAACTGAGACTGCAATCCTAGAACACACTTTTGTGGGAGTAAGTTCCATTGAATTCAATTGACCTTATTTCCAGATAGACAGGCATACGATTGTGCTCTGTATGTGGTGAGGGCCACAGCAGAATCACATACATGTGATCTCCACTTATTCAGAGTACAAGAGAGTCCCTGTACATACAATTGTACATGTACATATGTACTGTAGTATGTTGACTGTGCATGATCCCATCTAACCCTCCATATGTTCAGCTAGTGTCCATGCAGAGCTTATATTAGCAAAGTACGAGATAGATGTGTGTCTTTCACTAGAGTGTATGCTTGAAGCCAAATTATGATTTTGTACATGCAAAACTGAGAACGGCCATCAGAATCGATTAGAATAATTACTAGTATATTGATTCATCATTCATTTTAATATTTCACTACATGATTACTCACATCTTTCTGGAATTCTGGAAGTCATTTTAACTCTCTAATGGTTGCCCAAGGGCACAATCCTAATCTGGAGTTAGGCCTGCATAAGTCCTTTGTGCCAACCCAGGAATGTTGCAAATGCACCTTAAAGTGTGTCAGGGAGGACAGCTCACATCCATCCAAGCAATCTGGTTTCCCAGTTTCTCCTCTGCACCCCTTCCCCCCCCCCCCAAGTGCCTAGATTCCTTGCAGGTTCTACTGCCCCGGGCAATTCTTACAAGTAATAACAAGAACGTGCTCTTGCTATAGTCCTTTTGTGAGTGCTAAGAGTTTGAATTTTCAAATGAGGATTTTTTTTTTCAATTCAGTGCTTTTACATAATATTTTCTCCTAATCTTGCTTTCTGTCAGGGATGTTTCATGGTTGTTCAATTGCAAAAGAATGACCGTTTGCATTCCAGGAGTGTTATTTGATTGTCTTAATCAAAACACTTTCTTCTTGATGATTTCACTTCTGGCCATGACATCATTTCTAGGTTAAAGACATCACTTTCGGTGGGTCCTGACAAGAGTGCCATTCTAAAAAGTGGGTCCTGCTCTAAAACATTTGAACACTGGATTAAAGCATATCAAGAAATATTAAACATCTTATGGTATTGTGGACATCAGTTTTATAACATTTGTCATTGAAAAAGGGTTAAATTGATCAATACTAGTAAATACTCTGAATGAATTTACAGTTGTTAAAATAATATTAATGGTTGGTACTTTATAGTCTGATTGATATGTAATGCATTAACATGGGTGACCCAAGTGTCTGTCAGATGTCAGGAAATGTATTTGGAGTTCCTTGATGCTCTCTGGATCTGCAGAATGGATCTCCTCACTGCAGGAGAAGAATGCACAGACTTGTAGGCTATTATTTGACAGCATCATCTGGGAAAATAGTTCCCATTATGTTCACGTATTCTGGGCGCCCCATGCATGCTCAGTAGCCTCTAGTCATCCATACAATCTGATGCCTTCAGGCTTACTATTTCCTTGCTTCTTGTGCATAACAAATTGAACTTACTAGAAATAGTGGATATAACAGAAATATGTGCTGAGTCATGTTTTATAATGCCCAGTTTCAGTACTTTTTCAACATAATTAAAATAATAAAAACCTGCATAGAGATTTTTATGGAAAATTGGACCTCAAATTCAGACCCATTCATATAATATTACATGCTAGTAAACTGATTAGAACTGATGTTGGGAGCATTGATTCATCTAGTAAATACAACTCTGCCCCTTTCCCTCCCCACCCAGTTTCACCCTCTCCCCATCCCTGTTCTGCCCTCCCACACCAGCTTACATGCTCTGGTGGGAGGCCAGCATGGCAATGGCATGCTCAGGAAGGCTCTGATCTTCCCCTGGTGCTCTGGCCTTACAGCACCATCACTGGCAGAACACTAGTTTAGTCAGCGAGGCAAACCAATAGGATTGGATTGCCCCTCTGGCAGCTTCCTGTTTTTTCTCTCTCTACTGTTTTTCACTACTTCTTCCTTAAAGTATCACTGTCTTCACAAAGTACCATTGTCTTAACTATCTCTAAATAAGATGGCCATCTTTGATATTTAAAAAATAAGTCTAGTAATCAGGTTTCTTCGACTGTATAAAATGTACTATTCTGTCTATTGTGGATTGTCAGCTCAATGAATGAGATCCATATGCATGATTATATGCTGACAAAATTAAAAGATCAATGTCTGTGGACTTTTGACCCATGCTAAAAAGATAAAATATACATCAAATAATTAATATATCCAAACTGAATTTGAAGCAATTATCCGAAGTGTACTAAGTGTCATCATATACTTTCAGAAACTAGGCTGCAGTTATTGGTGTATTTGAACTACATCTCTTCAGTCTGAGGCAATAGCAGCAGTTTTGTTTCAAGATCTTTAACATAAATAAGCACAGAAGGATTAACTGTCTAATCTGTTCATTGTTGATGTTATGATTCCAACAGCTGGAGTGCCTGAGTGTGAATAAGAAGCCATTGTGATTTATGGTGAATAAATGCATAGCTAAAGACACAGATAATTTTACAAAATCTTCTTCCTGCTGTATTCTCATATATCTTGTTTGTTCTGATTTCTGCAAAGGTGAATGTTTAAACAGAGCATTTAGGATTGTGTGTTATAGAGCAGGAGTGGGCAGGCTTTAGATTTCTAGAATCGATGTTTTTTTGTCCAGAGCCTTTGGAGCTACCAGAATGAAATGGCAGCTTGGGGGAGATGAACTGTGTCATGAACTGGCAACTTGGAGAGACAGTCTCAGTTGCAAAATGGCAGGTTGTACAATAAGTTCTATGTATTGTATAAGTTGTTTAATACACACATAGAACTGAGTATATAACACTGTTCAATATTGTGATCTTGCTCCAACCAAAACTGACTGGGATTAGAACCTGGATTCTCAGGAGCCAGAGAATATGCAAAGGGGAAAAAAAAATCAAAGCCACTGAAGCAGAAGGTGGGCAGACAGAAAGTTTGCGAGTGGTTTTAGATAACTGCTGGAGCTATTACAGTTCACTGTTGTTACAGATAAATCCTATAATTTTTTCAGTTATTTTATCTTTCAATTCTTATTTAATTCTTTGTGCATAAGAAAAGAGGTATAAAAATGTTTTTAAAAAGTGGACGGTGGGTACAGATAGCATGACAAATGGACAATGCTTACTGTTCAGAGTATGTACTACTGTTTAACAACATAAAATCTTTGCTGATACATGTCTGATACGTCTTTGCTGATATTTACTGAAAAAGTACAAGTCATTGACTAGTATGAAAAATATTCATAAGTTTAGATTCAGAAGTATAATCTTTCTAGTCATCTGTGGACAGTTTGGACAGAGTGACACTTGATGCCAGTTCATTTGAAATTGGATCCTTTGTGATCAGGATCTTGCTCACCATGTGGATTAAAAGAAAACAAGAATTGTATTTAAAAATGAAGCATAAGAAAGAATTACAAAAATGATTCAAGAATGACGCTTAAGAAAGAGAGGTGCTACATTTCACCGACTTTCCTGGGGAGCTCTTATGAAGGCCTTACATTATGATTCCTGATACCATAATTTCCTCTTGCATTATTGCAGTCGGGCAGCCCAATCCTAACCCCATGCTGGAATAGGCTGACTGGCCTGCATCATGTCCACCACGGGGCTGGGACTGGCTGCAAAACAACCTGACACAAAGAGAATGGATTTCACTTAACTGGGTAACACGGCAGTGGCCCGAATGGGGCTACTTGGATCTATGCCACTGAAATTGGCAGTGCAAATCTGAGCAACCTGGAGTGAGGCTGGGCTTAGGTTAGGTTCTGGCTTAAGTGCTGGATTCTTACACTGGTCCATGCAGGGGCCCACCCTCTCACCACCTTCCCTTGCCTTATTCCGCCTTCCCCCTGCCCTTCCAAACCCCTGCGCCAGCTGAACTCAGCCATTGAATACTTACTTGCATGCAGTGGCATGGAGGCTGGATTTGTCCTTTCAGGCACAACCTTTCGCTGACCCAGCCAGCTCAGAAATTGGCACAAATACCTGGTACGGAATGCTTGAGACATCCAGAGGCTGGTACAAGGGACTTGTACTGGCTGAGAGCATAGCTTGCACTCTAAGTATTATTTAAAGTAGCAAACATAACAGAGGGTGCTATCCTAACCAAACTTGGCAGCACTGGAGTAAGGGCAATGCAGCTCTGAGGTAAAGGAACAGACATTCCCTTATTTTGAAGAGGCCTCCCTGATGACTCCCCCCCCAACTACAGGATGCCCCATGGGTACTGCTTTGTTAGTGCTGGAAAGTTGGTTAGGATTGCATCCTGAGATATGTATTTGTGACAGAAAATTATTTTAGGTTTTTCTTTATAAAATTATATATGTTTTTACATTTTAAATATGTTTTCTGTCAGTTAATGGGATCTTCTGCTAACATTTGTTAAGCAGCAAATATTGACATAAGTGCGTGCAGATGTTATAATTTCAGCAATCAAAGTGAAAATAAACATTTAAATTACAGGCCATAGAAAAACAAACAAACAAAAAGACCTTTGAGTAATTGTATGTAGGAACATGTAAACACTCTTTGTGCATAGAAGGACAAAAGGGATTTTTGTGCATATGCACATGTAATTCTTTCATATGCCTGGGCAGAAATGCATGTGTTAATGTCATGTACTTTCTCACAAACATGCTTCAGTCTCATATTTTCATGGACACAGTTTGGTTTTTAGCTACAAGTAAACACATGCATCACACAGATTATTCATATGGATTGTTATATATACAAATGCTAGGACAGGATTATCAAACTCATTTCATATAGAGAGTCATAGTTAGCATTCATGGTGCCTCCTGAGGGATGGACATGATATTATTAAGTAGAAAGTGATCTGGTTAATGACATCTCTTCCAGTCTTCAGCAGACATCATGAATGCTATTTGGCCTGCTATGAAACAAGTGTGAAGCCCTTGTTCTACCCCCTTCTCTATTCCATTCCTTAATGACATCACTGCCATCGTAGCAGGTGCAGGAAAGGGTCAGTTAGACCTGGCCAGTTGGAGAATGACTGTGGCTAGTGGATATATGTGTAGCAGTAATGATTGGGGCTACAAAAAGGACTAGAATCCACCATTTCTTCTCTGCCTTGAAGGACCTCTAGCTACTACTGTAGAATCCTGACCTTTCTCCAAGGATTGTTCTTATATTGCTGTTGAAAACTGGAATGTTACAAAATTGTACAGGATGAATTTTTAAAACATTGAAAGGTTACAAATCAATGAGTTTTTAGGTGTTTTAAAATTTTTTTAGCCAAAAATAATTATTTTATACATTTACTAGCTGGTTTTGACCCGGCGTTGCCCAGGGGACCAAGGATCCTGAGCCTCTAGAACGTATTGATGAACCCGACTCCCAAATGCACACTATCACTGTGAAAGTAATGAGGAAAGAGGTGCACAATCAACTGAGAGAGCGAAATGAAACTGGCACATTTACTGATGTCTGCGGGCAATGTGGTGGGCTAGCAGTGAGGTATGAGAAACGGGAACAGCCGGCCAGTTAGCTCTGTGTAAATATGTCCATCCCAGACCCGAGTGGGTGCTGGAAGTCTCTGGAACCTGCTCTTTCAAGCCTGGGCAACCCAGATGTAGTTTCACTTTCGGTTTTGAGGAATCAGCTCAGCTCAGTCCCAGCACATGACCTGCAGAATCGTTTGTGACCACAGGGTGGCAGCAGACCTGTAGTCCAATGCAATCCCCTTGGTTCTTGATGATCTGGCCCCCTCCCCGAAAAACCGGAGGCTCTAGGGGGGTCTGACCCCCGCAGTGTTTGTCGCCAGGCCGCAAGGGACGTGCGTGCTGAGTTTCGTGCCGATCGGTCAAGGCGTTGCGGAGCCTATTCAGAACATACACACAAACAAACCCACACACCGGCCACGTCCGTTTTTATATATATAGATTTAAAGCAGGGGTGTCAGCCTCATTTCACACAGTTGGCTGAATAGCATTCATGAGGCCTGGAGGTGATGTCATTAAGCAGAAAGCGGGATCATTAAGCTCGCTTAGAAACTTATTAGCTGCAAATTACAAATGAGAACGAATGCAAACCTAGATCATATTTTCAAGATAAGGGAGTCTCAGTAATCATGTGGGCCACCCTTTCACAAGCACTGCTTTGGCCTAGGCTTCAACTTTTGCAACAGTGAGCAGCTGACGGTGGCACTGGAAGAGCCCAGTTATAATGAGGGCTGGATACATAGCTTCCAGGGGCCATAACCAGCCTGGGAGATCTTGACACCCCTGATTTAAAGCATCTGAGTGAACATGCGTGTTAGTTAAGACTGCATAAGTGGTTGTGATGAAGTTCTCAGTTTTGTATGACAAAAATCTAAAGTACTTTTACAGATAAAGGAAGTAATATTATGCAAATATGACATGGAAAAAAGTACGGAAAGGGAAATGTCAGCATATTATGTTGTTCTCCTGATATACAGGCTAAAGACAACAAAATATCCTTTAAAATAGTTGCTTATGTATTTGTTTTATTTTGCTCTTTATGTAAAAAAAGCAAACTTCTGTATTTTAAAAAAAAACATTTTTTACATCATCAATGTTTATCACGATGTAACTGACAGTCTCCCATTGTGTGTTTAGTATTTTATTTAAATTTCTTCTAAAGCCCTATCAGTCCAGTGAGCAATTCGGCCAGAGCACAAGATGACACCACAAGTGAAATGAAGCAGTGATCCGGAATGGGCACCAGTCACCAGTGAAATTACGCTGTCCCTCAATGAATGGCAGTTTGTCATCCATATGAAGGAAGTGATATCCCAGAGAAAGTTCTCAGTTCCTTAGACATTTCCAATAAGTAAATAGTATGAGCCTTTAAATTGACTTAAACCTCTCTTACAATAGCTATTAGATTCTCTTATAAGAGGGCAAGACTTGCATTATGGTTTAGCAAAGCATTATGGATTTCCATATGGGGAAAAAATTCAGACCTATTTTTTTATTTGCAGTAAATGTCACGGCTGATCTGATTTTACATTTTCCAAGAGGACATCAGCTAATGCTAATAATTTATTTATTTATAGTATATAAAACATACCACCCTTTTCTGTTTTGATACAACATTCAAGGAAAGTTACATAGGCAGGGGAATACTAAATCACAATCGTTTTCATTGAGGGTTTTACAGTATTGTTCTGCAAGATGAACCCAGAGAACCCTCAGTTTATCAGATGTATCCCTTCATGGTATGGTTATCTTTTCTGACTGCATGCCTTTGAGCTTCTGCAGGCAACTGTAAATCAAGCCCAGGCAAGTTCACAAGTTCTTATCCAGTCTTGCCAGCAGACTTCTCCACACACACCCTTCTCTCACCGCAACAGCTTATCGGTGACAACGCAACGTTAATTTGAACGTAAGGAGAACTCCACTGTATCAGGCCATCTAGTCCAGCTTCCTGTATCTCACAGTAGCCCACCAGATGCTTCAGAGAGACCACAAGACAACTAGACAACTAGATACCTGCATCTTGCTGCCACTCCCCTGCATTTGGCATTCTGAGGTAGCTTACTTCTAAAGCAGTGTTGGCGAACCTATGACATGGTTCTGAGGATTTCTTTGTAATGATTTGATTTTTTTTGTAATGATTTGTAATGATATATAATTTTTTTTAATATAATGAATAGCCCCACACTGTATTTTTTTTGCAATAAATTAATAGGGAAACAGTTGTTTCTCTTTTATTGGAGGTGAGGAGTGATACATCAGCAGAGTCAAGTTAGGCATTTTTGACATGGCAAACCCAAAAAGTTCACCATCACTGTTCTAAAGTATGGCCTGTAGCTTGCGATGAACATTTCCTCCAGAAATCTGTCCAGTCCCCTTTTAAAGGCACTTAGCCCAGAAACTTACTTGCCTTTAAATTTGAGAACTGTAGTTAAGAGGCTTAGAACTTAATAGTAAATAATGATATTTTATCTGATTCAACTGCCCTACAACTATTCTACTTCTCCTGTGCCTTCATTCATTCTGAACTTGGGGTGTCTATTAAGTAGGTGAGAAAAAAATTCACAGTTTTGGGGATTTTCTGTTTTGTTGACAGGAACCTAATGCATGTATTTTTCTTTATTTTCTCTCCCTAGGTTTCTTTACTTCATAATTAGTTTCTATTTTTCGTAGTATGACTCCATATGTCACCTGCAAAAAGGAGACCCTGTATTTGTAGTTTGGTGTTTCTGTTAATGGAGGGTGTGCTCCTGAAATAGGTATGGCATGTCCCAAAAAAGTGGAATTAAAACAGCAACAACCCAGGCATCAAATGTTTGTAGTAGTTTTTTACTTTTCTTTCCAAAGACAGATTCAGAGTAATTGTAGTTCTCAGTATGGTATCACAGCCATGTGATGGGTGTAGTGTGAGACCCTTTATGGATCTTTTCCAGGCCCATTCATATTTGTTATGGTGCATGTAGCATTAACAAAGTTCATATTCTGTTCATTTGGAAACTTGCCAACAACCCAATAATAACTTCAGGGCTTATTTGGTGTGTGTTTATTTGTGCAAGAAATATAAAAATGACAGTTTATCTGCTTAGTGTAGCTCATCAGCATGCAGGATGTATCCCAAAGCTAATCTTTTCAAGGAATTAAAAGGAATTCAAAAGAGATTATAACGTGTAAACAATGGCGGTTTAGATACGGTGCCTACTGGCCTAAGGTCCCTCTATAGATCTTGCAGAGTTTACCTTCTGTATCAGTAGTTAATTAAGGTGAAACATGAGATAATTAGACCTAATCCCAGTAGTATCCTTCTGGCCTATTGCCTCTCAGGCCATTCCCCAAACCTAAATCTTTTCCACAGCTTGTGAAATGTTGCCATTCTTTGAACACATTTTAAAAATTGATACTCATATTTATTACAAACATTGCATCTAATCCTTTACATGGACTGCTCAGAACAAGGCCAAATGAAATGAATGTAACTTTTTTATTTCAACAGTTAATGCATCTATATATATAAAGAAGAGCGTGGGTTTGTGTGTATGTGTGTATGTTTCGCATAGGCTCCGCAATGCCTGGAGCGATCGGCACGAAACTCGGCACACATACACCTTGTGGCCTGGCGACAAACACTGCGGGGGTCAGGCCCCCCTAGCGCCCCCAGGGGTGGGGGTACGTGGGGGTCCCCATGTAAAAACGGTCAAAAATGGCCGAAATTGGCGTCAAATCCACAGTTTCTGGGGTCGCCGAGACAAGCGGCGACGCTCCTGATGCGGTTGGAGTCTGGGTTCAGCCCCCCCTTGACGTGGGGGGCGAGAAGGGGTGTGAAACAAAACATACACGATGCCCCGCTGTGACGCCTGGACCGATTGGCGCCAAACTCGGCATGCGGAAGCCTAGCAGCCTGGCCACAAACACTGCAGGCGCGGGGGCCCCTAGCACCCCTGGGGGTGGGGGTACGTGGGGTTGGGGTTCAGGCCCCCTCAGCACGGGGTTTTCGGGCCCCCCTCGGCATGGGGGGGTGAGAAGGGGTACAAAACAAAAGGTCCGCCATGCCGTGCTGGAACGCCTGGAGCGATGCACACCAAACCCGGCACGCGCGTGCCTTGCGGCCTGGTGACAAACACTGCGGGGTCAGGCCCCCCTAGTTCCCCCGGGGGTGGGGGTGTGCGGGGGGCCCTGCATGAGAATGGTTGAAAACAGATAAAATCGGCATTGGATCCGTAGTTTACGGTGTTGCCGAGGTGAGTGGCGACGCTCCCAACGCCGTGGGAGTTCGGGTTCGGCCCCCCGTCAACGTGAGGGGTGGGAAGGGGTGCGAAACAAGACACCCGCCATGCCCCGCTGTGATGCCTGGAGCAATTGGTGCCAGACTCGGCACACGCGTGCCTTGCGGCCTGGCGACAAACACTGCGGGGGTCAGGCCCCCCCAGCACCCCGGGGGTGGGGGTGTACAGGGGGCCCCACATGAAGGTGGCTGAAATCAGCATAGAGTCTGTAGTTTCCGGGGTCGCCGAGCGCTCCCGACACGGTTGGAGTCTGGGTTCAGCCCCTGTCAGCATGGGGGTTGAGAAGGGGTGCAAAACTCATAAACTCTGGAGGATCATTTTATTACCCGGGCAACGCCGGGTAACAAAAAGCTAGTTGCTAATAAAAAGCAACAGCATTAAACTAGATCCCTTCTTTAACTGACAATGTTTAGAAGATATCTGTTCACTATATATATTTCTAACATCTTTCATGGAATTGTAAAGTATTCTGTACCTTGGATTTGAAGGATGCAAAACAGAGATGCACATTTTCAGGTGGTTGATGACAGTCCTTAAGCACATTTGGCAAATATAATACAGATTTTAAAAAGAACTCCTTCTTGTAACTCATTGCTCATTAAAGGTTACATAATAATATCACTGTTGTTGAATCCCTGAATAGTAATACAGTAGATACTCAAGTAGAATAAATAAATATAAGTAAATCTCATGGACGCATTGAAGACAGGTTTTGAGCTCAAAATCATGGAATTTCTTTGACACTCAGATAAGTTGGGGGGAAGCTTAGGGAGGTGTCTGGCAATAATTTTGTCTGATTTTACCCTCCCTTGTTTCTCCCACTCTGGGAAGGTCAGGAGCTAATCAATGCAGCAAGGGGAAAGTGAAGGAAATGGTGCTTGAGAAGTGGAGCCTCCCCCCCCCAAATGACAACAGAGCATTGAATTGATGTTTTTTAAAAAAAACAGGGGGGAAAAGCCCATAAGTTTAAAAACACACCATAGCAAACTTCAGAAAGGGTTGGGAGTCATGTTGCCTTGTTAACAACATGCACTAAAGAGCGAGCTATCCCTCGACTTGTTGAAAGTTGCTGGCCCAACAATGAGGCCTTAGAGTTCAGCAGTGGGGAGAGGTGAAGCAGTGCTTCACCTTTCTTTCTTATTCACCTGTCTCTTGGCTCCTTTCCTGGACTTGCCAGCCCTGAGAGCAGCCCTCAGATTGCCTTCAAACCTCTCATCATTGGCCTCTCATCATTACTAGTGTTCTCAGCTGGGGTCCCCAAGATGGTGGGGCAAGTCTGGAAACAGACACAAGAATGGAAGTTTCCATTCTTCATGGGCCAATCCTGATGCCATAGTTCAGTGCCAAAAACTGACCCAATCTAGACAACTTTCTTAAAAACAAGGGTTTAATTAGCTAGACATGATTACCACAACCCTCCCCTATTGACCATATACTGTATACTGTCTCTTCCTCTTTTTGAAAGTTGAAAGAATGCTACATCCTTTTTAAAATGTTCTGAATGCTTTGTCTCTGATGTTTGAGTTTTGAGTTCAGTGATTGATTTAGCACTGAGAACATTGCCCAGAGGTTAGGACTTTGCCTTCACTCTCACTTGAAGGGCCATCATCTCTGCTCCTCTCACCAGCTGGGAAAGACATATCACTGTCAGCAGCATTTTATCTGCAGTTCATGGCTACACATTCATATTGGGTTACCACATACAGGCAAATACAGCTGTTTTGGAGTCCTAGAGGAAGGCAAGGTTGGATGTTCACCTTTTTGTTTTGACCCACTTCTTCATTGTCCTTGTAACTTCTTCTCTGTTTCTTTGTGCACAAGACCAGAAACACCTAAACCTTTAGTTGGTTGTCCTAATGGTTTTGAGAACAGGGAGAATTAATGAGTCTTTGCATAGCAACCAGTAGACATGGTCCTAATGGCTTTCTGGTTGATGGGATCCAAAGCATTGCGGCAGGACACCTGGCAGTATCTGCATGCTGAACAGTTGTCCATTTTCACTAAAGGACAAAATACCCCTAAACTAGGCATCAACTATTATTTTGTTAGAACCAAATGTAACATTTACTCAACATTTACTCAGGTCATTCAGTTGGTGACATCCAGTTCTTAAGTGTACACCTTAATGTTTCTTTAATGGTAGTTTGATTACATTGATATTCTCTTCCTGAGCAGAGTAAAGAATGCTTGAAACAAGGGTGGAGTGCAAAGTGTTTTAGTGATGAGTTCTATATAACAGATGAGCAGTGCTGCTTATCTCACTACTGTTTCAGAAACTCTGTATCTAAACAGGGAAGACTAGTGTTTAATTTGTGATTACTGGTTCATTTTTTCTGTGCTTGCTAACAGAACTTATATACTATACAGCCATGTCATAATGGCAGCCTAAGTACTATAGCATATTTGCAGGCTTAAATGAAAGGGGTTTTCTTTTTGATAGATATTGGTTTTGTTCTTTAATAGCCTACAGCTTTCTGAAATGAAGGGTAGGTGGGGCATTTCCTTCTGCATAAATGCAAAGAGGATTTGCAGTATGATATTCAGAAATGCATGAGGTTTGCTATTGATCCCCTACAGTGGGGATGAGTGCTCAGAGAGAATAAATGGGCCACTTTTATGAGGCTCCTTGTCATCATGGATATAGCTGTTTCATTTGTAGATTCCTGTAAATGTTTGTTTGATTCATGGCTGGTAATTTTCCATTGGATAGAGAATCGACATATTGTCAGCAAATGACTGTATGTCATTAATACTTTGAAGTGGCGCCTGAAAATGTTCACACAGTTCCATTGATTTAAACTGTCTCCTCTTCCTCACTACTTGAGATGATTTTTCATTGCTGCAGAAACCAGTATCGAATAGAAGATTGAAAGTCGTGGTAGTTGCTTTTGAACCAAGACCATATAGTCACAGATATTTGAGAACATGGTTATGTCCCATGAGTATGTGGAAGGAAAAGAGAATTGTTAAAATTATGTCCCATGAGTATGTGGAAGGAAAAGAGAATTGGGTGCCTTTGGGCACAAAAGGCGGGGTAAAAATCTATTAATAAATAAATAAATAAATAAATTAAATATTCACTTTTTGTTTTGAAATGCTAGTTTTCCTATTTTTAAAGCAATTTGTCTGTGCTATTTTATTACCCCTGTGGTAAAATCTATGAAGATGATTATCAGTATGTGGCAGGGGTGGTGGTGGCACGTGGATGCGCTGTAAGTGGCAATCACAAAGTTGCCTTATATTTTTGAAAAACATTCAAATAACAAAGAAAACAAGTTTGTTTTGTTTGATTTCTTTGCTACTCATTACACAGCATACCCTCAAGTTACTAATGCTGCAATGGGCACACTTAGGGCAGCCATGACTATTCAGAATGCCACCAGAGACCTTCAAAATGGCACCTGCAAATAGCTTGACTAGTTTTAAAATGCCAGTGGAGACCTCCAGAAGTTATCCGTGCCATTTTAAGCTTTTCACTGCCATTTTAAAGCTACTGTGGTATTTGCAGACGCCATTTTGAAGGTCCCCATTGGCATTCTGAGGTTCTCCACTGCTTGGCAGTTTAACTACCTCTTACCCCATTTATCCCATAGGATAAATGATTCCCTATCTGTGTATTTTGTATCCATTAGGGCAATGGTTCCCAAACTGTGGGTCACATGCCAATTTCAGGTGGGTCACAAATCACCTAGAGCAGCCATATTGGAAGACCTGTATGGTTGTTTTGCAACCCTTGGGGATAAAAAAGCCCCACCTGTAGGTATTTTTTTTCCAAATTGTATCGTTTCTCCAAGAAGTTCAATGTGTGCTATATGAGGGGATCTCCCATATTATCTCCCATATTTGGATCCTAGCATCCTAGCAGTAGGCTAGACCAGTGGTTCCCAAGCTATGGGTCACAAACCAGTGGTTCGCAACCTGCTTTTGGGTGAGTCAGAAAACTGACAAGCTGATAGCTGACAACAAAAGTATTTTGAGCCCTGTGGAAACTGAAAAGAGCAGTGTGTGTGTGTTTACACATGAGTAGAAAATCATGACATGGTCTATTTCAAAGGACATGCCAAGAGGAATGCAACACCCCCAGAATATTCCTGCTCCAATGAACATGGAGTTCAACAGATGCAGGTTCTCCCTACCACCGCCACTACAGTAAAAAGGATAAGAACAGAGGCTTAAGCAGCTTGTAAAGTGAAACTTTTTTAATCTTGTAAAGTGTAAACACCCCCTCTGGGTCCACTTTTAAAAAGTGGGTCCCAGTGCTAAAACACTGGGCTAGATTGAGATATGGTTGAGAAACGTTCAGTAAGTTTATTCGCTGAATGGATATTTGAATTCAGTTGTTCCTGGTAAAAGTTACTGCACTAGGCAGGCTTTCTATATGCAGTTCTATCCATAGCATCAGAATGAATAAAAAGATGAGGAAAAGAGTAACAGATAAGGGTTCTTTTGTATTTGAAATGTACAAATGTGAAATACAACACAGCAAAGAGGTAGAGCAAAAAAATGTCATGGCAGTGAACTGCCAAACATGCAAAAATTTGTCCTCCCTTGGTTTCTTTTTAGAGAAGAATTCAAAATAAGCTTATTGCATAGAAATTTTCTTTAAAACCTCAGTTTTGAAAAGGTCAAGTGTGAACAGGGTTAAATTAAATGAAGACAAGGGAAGTTCTTGTATCTCCTTGTATGTTTGAAGTTAGCATTTCTAAATATTATTGGGGGGAGGACAATAATGTTGGTAGTCATAAGAAAATGGCATCAAAAAGTTAGCTACCTCTAGTTATACATATTTGAAAAAGAAACTTTTCTGACTCCCCAGCAACTCTGTGATGTAATATTGCTTCTATTTTAACTTTTGTTGTATGTTAATATTTATTGTTTCCCCCCCTTTCTTAAACAAAAAACCCCTCACAGAAGGTTCATGAAATGACTTAAATGTAAATTGGGAAATGAAGGAGTGTTATTTCATTCACAGATTACATGGATTCGGAATCTTATCACAATATTCAAAGTCTAGTATAAGATCAGTGGGTTAACTTCTGACATGGAATGGAACTTTCAAAACATACAGTGAAGAGTAGATAGTAGTTGTCTATATTTGATCAATTTTAATTTTTGCCAGAAAGAATTATTTTAGCAGTATAGAAGAGAGATAACAGATGGAAAAATGTGCCATCTTGTTGAGTGATGTGTGCAAAATGAGTATTTATGGACCAAATGTTTTACATTACACAACAAAGAATACGAATGTGAAACTGTAAGAAAGCAGAAAAAGAATTTACCTAAACACCATAATGGGGCTAAATAAAATCAACTAGAGTTCTAAGTCTATTATTAACATAGATTTCTATACTCCATAGATGTAAATGGCAGATGCATTTGTTCAAATGAATTTTGCAATTTAAAAACCCTGCATACAGCATTATAGTTAACTTGCCTGAAGGTAAGTATTAATTCTGCCTTAATTTACAATGCACCATTTTATAAATATTGATTTTTAAAAAA
Organism: Lerista edwardsae; assembly: GCA_029204185.1. NCBI lineage: Eukaryota > Metazoa > Chordata > Lepidosauria > Squamata > Scincidae > Lerista > Lerista edwardsae. The sequence goes on from JAJKFI010000029.1 coordinate 12,044,876, forward strand.
TGAAAGAAAACTGAGCAAAACCCTGTCTTGTTACTAAAGGAATGGTATATTGATTCTATCCGACAGTGCTTTGTCCACAGATCGATGTGGATGGACAGTATAGACCAGTTAAGAAAGAAACAAGGCCACCAAAGGTCAGCAAACGAACAGAGCATTTGAAATTATTGGATAAATGAAATGTACATATCATAAAATAGACCTGACAGTTGTTTATAAAGAACTTAGTAGTCAGTATAGCAAGCTTAGGAGACTTTTCCTTCTATCTTCTTCTCTTTTGGTCATGCAAACATTCCCCATTTTTTTCTATGCATGCAATCCTCCCCACATGGAGACTGGACCCCTTCTCTCCCAAATGAAAATGGTTCTACAAATGAACTATTGCTATTCTCACACTTCAGACAGAAATCAATGATAACCCCAAAGATATTTAAATAAATCTCTTCTCCTGCCTCTTTCTCTCCCCCCCCCACCCCCGCATGATTTTCCCTACTGGTGTCACTCTTGTATTCTGTGTTGGCACTGTGTTGATTGTATACATGAGATTATATGGATAGGCTTCTCATTTCTGAGGCAGAGATGTTACTTCTTTCTCCAGGGTAGCCACATCTAACTACCACAATACCTACTGCAATCTGCTGGCAGTGTCAGAAGGCACTTACCTTGAGTGAGATGGGCAGTGTCTCTTCTTTATGCAGTTTTGTACTGGCCCATTAGAACATTCTTAAGAACGTTTTGTATGTAGATCTAAGATCTGAATAGTAAATACATGTTGATTTATGCACAAAATAGTGCATTTCAAAAACTGAAAGGCACGTATGCATGCAGGAGTAGGCAGAGTGTGTATCAAAAATAGGCACCTATGCAGAGTGTGTTGATGTGCACTCAGGAGTGATGAACTTTTACCACTCCTATAAATATACAAACTCTGCAATTCCATGGAAAATGGTTCAAAGGGCAAGCTGTTTTCCACCTGCTCTTCTGCTATATGGCATCTACTCCTCAAAAATGAATGATCTATTTCATAAGTGGCTAGAATAGCAGCAGAAAGCAAACTGAGCCAGGCACACAATGAAATGGAGGTACATGGGAGTTAGAAACATAAGAAACTATGTTGCACCGACTCAGACCATTGGTTATAAAAACTACTTTTAAAACACATATAAACATCCTTGTTAGTGAAGGTACCGAAATGTATTACCTGTCTCATTCTATCAAGTGCTATGCCTGGCAATGTTACAAAGCAAATACCATTATTTTAAAATTATTCTCTCGCTCAGAATTATATTATCAATATTCTTCAGACGGTTGCACCTTCCTGGTGCCCCAACCACAGCTGAGTCCATCCTATTATATGGATGTCAGGTGCCTTTAAAATTCCATGTTCCAAATGCCAAGAAGGGGGACAGAACTTAAACAGTAACTCCAGAGAGATCTCCTTAACTGACCCCCCCCCAGCTTTACTACAGCATGGTAAGTTTAAGTGGAGACAAGGAAGAGCACGTTTTAAAGGCTCTAGAGGATTGGGAATAGGCATCCACAAGTTGCATGTCTGAAAAATTATTCAGACTGAAATAAATTAAATTGCCTCTCTTCTGAAGTTCAGATTTCATTCCAAAGTCATAACTGGAAGTGCACAAGTTCAGTTTTGGAATTGGTCTTAGTGGAAACAGGCCATCCTCATTTGGGGATGGTGATAGTAGAAATGCCCTAGTCTGCTCAACACAATTCCAAATAATTCCAAGGCAGTTCATCCATCCCTAATACACCAATTCAAAATTCATTTGCTTAGAAAATGGCATTAAATGATTACTAAAACCAGCTTTTACAAATGAAAAGAAGATAAATCCCTTCAAAAAAAATCTCATTGGCTTTTTTCCTTTTTGTTTCTTTGTTTTTTATCTGAATCCCCTTCAGAAATTTCTGGCAGCATTTTCTTTATTTAATGAATTTTAATTCAAAAACGGCACTGGCCTCTGTCCATGGGAGGTATCAGTCATCCTTGAAGTCCATTGGCTATTGAACGTCCATATTATTTCCATGGTACACTTTACCTGCCTTTGGGATAAAGGAGGAATTTATTTTATTTTTTTGCATGGTTAATCTTGTATGCCCAATATGGTATGCACAATATTCTCTATAATTTGTATAGGCAGCAGGTAGCTGCAGGGACAGGCATTAATATTAGTCTTTTACAAACATTGTCTTATTAACTATGTTGGATATATCCAAATAATGCATTCATTAGAGGTTAAACTGTTACAGACTGAAATAATAATTTTAAATTGTGTCTCTTCTGAAGTTTGGATTTAATGCAACAGTTATTTGATATTACTCTTTGCATATAAATTATCACTTTGTACATGATAATTAGCATAAGATTTTGGCCGTGGTGTATTTGCGTGTAGATCTGCCCTGAATGAAATGTTGCCTATGAAGAATACTTTAAAAAATGATTGTATTTTTTATAGTCAGTTGGTAAAGTGGAGTTGGTAAAGTGAAGTGGTATAGTTAGTTGTTAAAGGGAAGTGAAAATGCATAATTATTCTGAATATACTTTGGAAATAATATTTTGACCATATCTGATTTCTGGTATTAGTAAGGCTCAGTCTCAACGTGTTGATTTGAAAGGGAAGAAGTGTTCAGGAACTGTTTATAGCAGTGGGTCCCAAACTGTGGGTTGGGACTCACCCAGTGGATTGTGACCTAATTGTTGGTGGGTCATGAAACTGACAAGCTGATAGGTAACAAGAAAAATGTATTTATCCCCATGGAAACTGAAACAGAGCAGCACGTGCTTGTTTACTCACAAGTAAGTTAACATGCTTTGGTCCACTTGGAAGGGCAGGCTGAGGGGAATGCAGTGCACCAGAATTATCCTAATCTAATGAATGCAGGCTCCAATGAACTCTTAAAGGAAGTCCCATCCTTCAAGCTAGCAAGGAAATACAAGGCCATCAGAATGGTCCCAATCTGATGATGATTGGGAGCCCCCCAAAAATGCTCCAGAAAGCAGCCCCGCATTTGAGTATAAAGCAGGGGTCTCTGTATCCCAGCCCAAGGTCCAAAGCCCCCTTCTCATACACACAGATACTGGATTTTGTGCCCTTGACCTTGGTCCAGCATCAGCCCTGGAAGGTTGGATAGGATTGGGCCTCAAATTCAAGAAAATCAATTAAGAAAGGTTTGTCATGTTTGTCTGCAACTCAATGTTATAGCAGGATTTTGGAATGCAAAATTCTTGAGTAGTCCCCCTTCCCTGTTTTTTCCCTATAAAAGAAATACGTACAATTCCATATATATCCAGGCCGTGGCATTCCTATAGGGGAGTGCAAAATGCTAAGTTTTGCAAGAACATGAGCTCCTGTGTAACGTGGTCACTCCCCCTTGCCTCCAGAGCCAACTTCTCACAAAAAACTGAGTTTGTTTTACCCATTATTTTTCATTTTTGTGATTATTTGATGTTTTTTGATATAATACATAGCACCACACATGACTGGACTGTCTTTTTGGTTTATATAAATGAATATAGTATCTCTTTTGTTGGTGGAGGGTTGACATACCAGCAGAGTCGAGCATTTTCAGAAGTTTTGACACATGGAGCCCAAAAGGTTTGCCGTCACTGTTCTAGAGCCTTCTGTGGGCTATTCTGAGGCCCGTGGAGGCTCAGTGCAACCCAGGATAGGCCTCTGGTGCGTTCTAATGACAACAGGAGTTTAAACTTCTGTATACTAAATTAACAATGGACCATTGGGTATGCATTGTGTCATTGGTTGGAACATCGCTAAGCAGCTCACATCTTTATGTATAAATAAAACAATTCATATTTAGCACTCTTAGAGCCCAATCCTATCCAACTTTCCAGCCCCGAGATAAGGGAACAAACATTCCTTTACCTCGTGGAGGCCTCCATGAGTGCCCCTACCCACCACAGGGTGCAGCATATGCCCCACGGGCTCAGCTGCATCAACTGGGAAGTTGGATAAGATTGGGCCCTTACCTGTTTTTTGATCTTTCAAATGAGCATGGGAAATAAATGCCTAAACAGTTTTGTTCATGATGGATTGTAAACAATGTTCTCAAACCAAAGAGAATTATTTTGTTCAATATATGTATTACTCTTTTTGTACGCCTGTAGTTAAGACCATACTACAAAGATATAAACTGCGTGCTATTTTAAAGTAGATAAATATGTCCTGCATATGCAACACCTTTACTATTATGCAGACAAGTGTAAAATCAGATTTTATCCTAATACCAAAGGTGACTTTAGTATTCTACTCTATTTCAGTATTGAAGATGGCTTTTAATTGAAAAAGTGTAAGTGAACCTACAAAGCAAGGTTAACATTTATTGCTATAGTTTCTAATGTTTCACCATGGCAATTGCAGTAGCTTTGATTCAACCTTGACTTATTTTAACACCTTGAAAAGTCAGAATAGTTGAATAGAAAAGGAATAAATGTACAGGGCAAACATGAAATATAATAAATACTTTATGTAAAATGATAATTTTAAAGGAAAGAAGTGCATCTTCATTTGTTGTTGTTTTTTAAGATGTAATACAGAGAATGTGCCATCTAATTTATTTCTGTAACGATAGTGCTACTTGGAAGTTTCTAGCTTGCCTTTTCTCTGAGGGGATTAGATGTCCAACTGCAATGAATTTAAATAAGAGTTGGAAGAAAATTTCAAAAGACAAAAATAGCATGAAGTTACTAAGGACCCAATCCTCTCCAACTTTCTAGTACCAATGCAGCCATAATGTCTCCCTGACTCCCCCTCCACCAAAAATGCACCCTATTGGGGGTTCCACCTGCATCAGAGCTGGAAGATTGAATCGGATTTCGCCCTTATTATCATGAGACAAGGAAGACAGGCTAGCTTTCTTCCTGTGGTTCCAGAAATAATCTATAGGGGATTTTTTTTTATTCTGAAAAGATACTCAGTGCTGCACAATACTGATTCAGAATTGTGACACACTTCTTGAGCTCTCATTCCCTTTTCTTCCCTCACTTTCTGTAACTTGCGTTTGGTGCCAAATCAGGCAAAATGGGTTCCCAGGCTTTGCATTGCTGCAACCCACCTCATCCTGTGAGGTGAGTTGTGATACTCGTGCTGGTGCTAGAGGCTTCTCATGGCAACCCACTCTACAGTCTCTGGGAGCCTCATAATGGCACTGAGAAACTTCCATAAGCCTAAATTGGGGAAACAAATTGGAAGCGGTTTCTGAAAACCAGAAGTGGCTTTCAGAGGCTTCTGAGGGCCATTCTGAGGCCCACAAAGACCAGCATAGTGGGTTGGCAGGATGGGAAAGGTAAGTAATCAGGCTTCTGGAATGGCTCCTATTTGGAGCCAAACTGGTACAAGGGTGGGCATGAGGCCCCAGATTGCAACCCACTGTGCTTGGGCTCATGACCTACCCTTTGGGAAGTGCTGTGAGGTAAAGCAAAACTAATAAACAAGACTTCCTCCAAGGAATCACCTGAAACTATCATTTGAAGTAAAATTGCAACCTATTGTCTTAAATGCAATTGTGGCTGGTTAAAGCCTATCTTATGTATAAACCCACTTCCAGATTCTGTTGCCCTACCCCTTGTAGAGCACCCTCACTGCCACACACCTTCTGTGTTCCTGCTTTCTGACTCTTTATAAAGTGGTTCAGTCAGAAGAAGCCTTGGGAGCAGAGGCCTCCCTGTCCTCCTCTCACATGATTGAGAGGGGCAGCTGATGGGCAGGTATGGGGAGGTGGGAAGGGAGTGCCTCCCCACCATCTTGCCACTTATTTTAACCTGCCACCGGCTATCAAGCTCATGGTTGCAGATACAATCCCTATTATCACTACAATAAATGGTAGTAGAAATATCTACTAATGTTCATAGTAGTATTTAATTTAGAGCCCAATGCTAATTAACTCCCTGCACAGCAATAAAGTGGCACCCATTGTATCCTGTGGGGAAGTTTTGACCTCCAGAGACCTCCTCGGGGTAAAGGAAAATTTGTTGTCTTGCCCCAAGATTAGCCCGTGCCAGGCAGCTGCTGGGTATACCTAGGCCTGTGCAAATGATATTGCTGGCGCAAGTCTGCATGGACCCACTTCAGGGGATTGAGGCTGTGAAGAAAGGATCCAGTAGATGCTGCTGAACCTGCCCCCTTCCTGGTCCCATTTGGTCCTCCTCCCTGTATCCATCCCTGTCCCATTCTGCTCATCCCCTACACACACTTACCTTTAATAGTGGGTGACCGCAGGCATATGGAGCCGGTCATTCACCACTAGTGACATTGGCCAGTATGTCCAGTCTTGTGTGTTGCCTTTTGTGACAGCAAGTAGGTGCCTAAAACTGTCAGAATGCTCGTTTCAGCAGGACTTAGCACCCTTTATAATTGGCCCATAACTCTCCCAATGATAATGCACCCATGCCAACAGGGTGCACACTGCAAACTGTGGTGGGGCAGTCACAGAGGTCTCTTCAAACGAAGAGTACTTTTGTCCCCTTATCTTGGGATGAGCCTTTGCTTCCTAATAGGTCTTGTCAGATCTATTACTGATATAATTCTGAGGAAAGTATGAGAGATGGAAGGAGAAAAGGAATGGGGATAGGAGCCCAGCGCAAGCCGCTAGGATCTGCCTCTTCCCTCTCCTGCCAGGAGCTCCCCCATTCCTCCCTCTCCTCTTCTTTTTTCCCCACCGTGCAAGTTTATCTGCGCTCCTGTAGATAGCTGGTAGGGGCAGTGGACTGCTGACACTACTAATTTGTGTAGCGGCTCCAAAATGGCTATCTGCAGCAACTGCACATACCACCATATGACCACTTATGACAGTGGAACTCTTTTCTGTTGTTAGGATTGGGCTAGCTGATTTTGAAGTATGGAAGAGACCCTGTTAATTTGGAATTGTTTCAGGGCATCTTTGTTTAAGCCACATATCACACCTTTTTATCTGAAAGAACCATAAGGGACAATTGAATTAATTACTAATTGTGAGTAAAATTTGTATTGATTTTCTTTTGTTTTCTGTCTGGTGTTAATAGCATCACGCTTTAGGTCACTAACGACTACATAGCACCGTTTAATTGCCTCGGAATCCATAAGAGAACCCTTAAAAGTAGAAAAATCAGAGACCATGTTGCAGGGTGGAGTAAACATTGATGTGATTGGTGGTTGAATACTCTTTTCAAAGCCAAAGAGGGACAAGGTACTCCCCAATATATGGCACTGAGCTACAATACATGATAAATTCAGTTTAAGGCTATTCATTCCGGAATTAAATCTGGAAGTACAACTTCGTCTCTACGTTGTAATTTAAAAACACTTAGAGCCAGATGCTAATAACCGTGCACAGATGGCACAATTTGAGTTCTCTGCCTGCTTCACATGTATTACTTTTAAACATGAGGATAACCAGAGTGTTCAGTTATCTGTATACTTAATGTATATGAATAAGAGCACATAAAGAGCCTGACCGAGAGTGGGACAGCAGCTCAGGTGCTAGCAAGAATTTTTCTTTTTCCTTCAGTGTCAGACACAATTGGATGTATGTCATTGGGTTGCCCCTGCCAGCCTGGCTTCAGTGTTGAAATAAATGGGGAAGCCTTCCTGGCTTGGGAGATTCTGTGTGCATTGGAGCTCTTGCTCGTGTAAAGACAAATGTAAAGTGATGCACATTGCAGCAAAAAATCAAAACGTCAGGGTTGGGGCACCTCCCTTATGAAGAAAGACTGCAGCGTTTGGGGCTCTTCAGCCTAGAAAAAAGGCGCCTGAAGGAGGATATGATTGAGACATACAAAATTATGCACGAAAGGGATAGTCAATAAAGGAATGTTCTTTTCCCTCTCTCACAACACCAGAACCAGGGGACATCCGCTAAAATTGAGTGTTAAAACAGATAAAAGGAAATACTTTTTTACTCAGCAGGTAATTAATCTGTGGAACTCTTTGCCACAGGAGGTGGTGATGGCATCTGGCCGAGATGCTTTTAAAGGGAGATTAGACAGATTTCTGGAGGAAAAGTCAATCATGGGCTATAGGCCATGATGGGTTGTGCAACCTCCTTACATTAGTAGTAGCCTACTTCAGAGTGCTGGGTGCAAGGGAGTGGCAACAGGATGCAAGCATCTTGTTGTCTCGTGAGCTTCCTGGGGCACCTGGTGGGCTGCTGTGAGATACAGGAAGCTGGACTAAATGGGCCTTTACCCTGATCCAGCAGAGCTCTTCTTATGTTCTTATGCCTTAGCAATGAGCTGCAGGATCATGGCTGTTCTATTTCAGTCACATACAGATATCTGCTTTAATCTGCTTTAGAGTGCAATCCTAAACTGGAGTTAGGCCAGCAAAAACTAAGCCAGCAAAGTTTGGCCAGCACAAGGGACACCAAAAAGCATTTTTCGACTACTCTCGGAGTAATGGAGCATCCACACAGCTCACATTGCTGGCCTCTCTGACTCCTAGAGTGGTCTAAACCTACTTTACAGTGTCCCTTGTGCTGGCCAAACTTTGCCGGCTTAGTTTATGCCAGCCTAACTCATTTTAGGATTGTGCCCTTAATTCTTTAGATGCTCAATTTCCAGCATAGAACGTCCATCTAGGCAAGCATAATGCTTGTGAGATCTGCAGAGTGGTATGCCCAAAATAATTTTTTTTTTCCTTTTTGTCTTTGCATATATTTTTAGCTAGAAATGTGTTGTGTAACTGGCATGCTCACTTTTCCATGTTTTACAAGGCTAAAAATGTGTGGGGGAGCTGAAGACATAGTGGTCCTCCTTAAAAATAGCATTCTGCATAGGTTCTACTACAGTAACATGATTGAAAAACCATCTGTAAAAACACAACATTTCTTTCAGTTGCTTTTCTTCGCATGGCTTAGAAAATTAGAGATTAACTAAAGCAAACTCTGTGGCTGATGTGGAAGTGTGGTGCATTCACTCTAGTAATTGGACTGGTGTTATAATAATGGAGCACATTAGCAAACTAACATATCAGTGTCAGTGTAGTAGTAAACAACAATAGCTCCATAAATTTGAATAAATTTAGTAGATATAAATGTGGTGAAGAATAGTAAGATCCTACTGGATGCTCATAACAGACATTTTACACGGGAAAAGCTATTCCCATATGCCCCCAAATGGGCATTAAAACCAATGTACCTCTTCTTTGACATCTGTTAGAACAGAATGAGTCCATTTGAAATCCCCCAAACATACTCTCACAGTGACAAACTGTAGTAAATGAAGCAAAGTGATTTTGGGAAATGAGAGTGTGTAAACAAGCCAATCAGATATCATTTACCATGCTGGACTATTGCTGTATTTTTTCAGAAATTCTTACCTAAAGTCTGTATGTCTTTTATCAAAGCTAGAATTTTTTTTACAGCAAATGGTAAAAATCTTCAAACATTTGCTGGATTAGTTCAGCTGTTTTCATATTTCTTCAAATTTACATAGTTAAGAACATAAGAACAGAAGAAGAGCCCTGCTAGATTAGGCCAAAGGCCCATCTAGTCCAGCTTTCTGTATCTCACAGCAGCCCACCAGGTGCCCCAGGAAGGCATGAGACAACAAGATGATTGGATCCTGTTGCAACTCGCTTGCACCCGGTACTCTGAAGTAGCCTACTACTAATGTAAGGAAGTTGCACAATCCATCACTGCCTATAGTCCACAATGGACTTTACTTCCAGAAATCCGTCCAATCCCCTCTTAAAGGCATCTGGATCAGATGCCATCACCACCTCCTGTGACAAAGAGTTCCACAGATTAACTACCCGCTGGGTAAAAAAGTACTGCCTTTTATCTGTTTTAACTCTCCCAACCCTCAGTTTTAGCGGACGCCCCCTAGTTCTGGTGTTTTGAGAGAGGGAAAAGAACATTCCTTTATTGACTCTATCCCTTCTGTGCATAATTTTGTACGTCTCAATCATGTCCCCCCTCAGGTGCCTTTTTTCTAGGCTGAAGAGCCCCAAACGCTGCAGTCTTTCTTCATAAGGGAGTTGCCCCAGCCCCGTAATCATTTTCGTCGCTCTCTTCTGCACCTTTTCCATCTCCACTATGTCCTTTTTGAGGTGCGGCAACCAGAACTGTACACAATATTCCAGGTGTGGCCTTACCATTGATTTGTACAATGGCATGATAATATTGGTTGTTTTATGCTCAACCCCTTTTTTAATGACCCCAAGCATGGAATTGGCCTTCTTAATTGCTGCCACACACTGGGTCAATACCTTCATTGAATTGTCCACCAGCACCCCAGCACCCCAAGATCTCTCTCTTGAGCTGTCAGAGACAGCTCAGAACCCATAAGCCTATAGGTGAAGTTTTGGTTTTTGGTCCCAATGTGCATCACTTTACACTTGTCTATGTTGAAACGCATCTGCCATTTTGCTGCCCATTCCCCAACTTGGAGAGAACCTTCTGGAGCTCTTCACAATCCCTTCTGGTCTTCACCACCCGGAAAAGTTTTGTGTCATCCGCAAACTTGGCCACCTCACTGCTTATCCCTGTCTAATAGTTGGTTAGCATACTAACCAACTAGATTTAATTGTTGCATTTGGACTATCATGTTTGCATGCATGCAAAGGAGTGAAATGAGATACATTGGCTTTGCACTATAAAACCCGAAAAAATGTGTACCTTGTGAATATACTGCATTCAGGGCATTAGATGTTTCTTTGTGATCTAGAAGAAAGCAAGGTTGGCGACAGAAGATTTAACTTGCACATGTATGGCAGGAGTTCCTCAAGTGTGCATCATGATACCTTAGGGCAGTGGTCGGGGAACCGGAGTAAAAATGAAATACCTGGGGGTAATGGACGGTCGCACTGCTGAGACACAGCTGGGCATGCATATGAATCGAGCCGATGAAGCGGAGGGGCGCGCGTGCAGGCTAGCAATCAGCCGCGGCCCCACTGTAGCTGCCAGAGCTTAAGACTTGCTTCCCTGAGCCGCTGCTCTCAGTTCGGGGTGAAAATGTATGTGGGGAAGGGAGCGCATAGGCTCACCAGCACGTAGCTTTCTTTTCAGAGGGGGGAAAAGGCACGGAGGAGGGAGCTGGAGGGGAGCTTTTTTGCAGGAGCAGAGGAGAAAAGGACGGAGCAGTTGTCCTCAGAGGCAGGTGCGGGGAAGGCTCTGGTGAGCGGCTGAGGGGTGTGTGTGTGTATGCGCCCGCAGGCACACACATTTGTGTGTGTGGGTCTGTGTGTGTCTGTGTGTGTCTGTCTCTGTGTGTGTGTGTGTGTGTGTTGAGAGGACTTCTGTGGACATGTCTATGCGGCTCTTTGCTTGTGAGCAGCTAGGGCTCTCCCTGGGTTTGCCTTGTCTTGCTGTCCCAAGGAGTGGGACGGGCGGACGAGCGAACATGGGGAGGGCTGGGGTGCCTGCGTCTGTGCAAGGAGTCAGGGACACAAAGAGAGGCGGGAGGCAATGAGGCAAGGCGAACAGCAGAAAACAACAAAATCAGAACTGCTGTTGCTGGCCTCTGTGTGTGTGTGTGTGTGTGTGTGTGTGTGAGAGAGAGAGAGAGAGAGAGAGAGAGAGAGAGAGAGAGAGAGCCAGCCAGCCAGCCCCAATCTGAATTCATTATAGAGAGAAATCTTAAATCCAAGCACCTAAACCTGCTGTCAAAAAGGTAAGCTAGTTGTAACCCAGAAGGGTTGAATTCTATTCTCTCAAGGTCTGCAGGTGTACCCAAACTCTTTACAACTTCATATTTACATAGCATTAATTAAGCTCATTAATTAATAAAATAAAAAGCAATGGGTTCCAATATGTAATTTTTTTTCTTTTGTTCTGGCGGGGGGGGGGGTTGGAGAAATCGATTGGACGCTGAAGACTGTATCCAAATTGCTCTGACATCAAAATGCCTCAATATTGATGCTCTCGTATCAAAAATGAAGCAACATCATTCTCCAAAACCTGAAGTTTTGAAGTTGAAGCTTTCAAAGAAATTTTGAATAGATTCAATAAAATTTTGAATTCAAATAATTAATAATATATTATTTCCTTCCTTTCAAATCAAGGGGGTAACGTCGGCGTATCTAAATATATTTTGGGGTAAAAGGTAAAAAAGTTCCCTGATCCCTGCCTTAGGGCATTGCAGCAGACTCACAGAGGCACCATGGGATGTCCCTGGTCGCACCTCCTACCTGTTTCCCCAACCACCTTTCCAACCACCGAGCCATCTTGGATCTCATGAAATCTTGTGAGATTTTGGTGCCACCATCATGGATCTTGTGAGATTTTGCAAGATGGTGGCACCTGCCCATGGGCCTGCCCTCCCCCACCCCAATCCCCCTCTCTCTGCCTTCCCAAACCCTCTGTGCCAGCCTCCCAAGCCCGCCCCTACATGGTTGACTCGGGGCCAGGATCCAGAACAGACAGGCACAATTCATGTGCTGGCCTAGCCTGCTTGAGAGTTGAGAGTGACTCTTAAAGGCCAGCACAAGGAACTTTTGCATGTCATTATTGTCTGCCCAGGTTTGTAACAAACGTGCCATAGGTCCGTCTGCACCAGCCCAAGAGGTGCTGGGTTGGCACAGCCAGTTGTGGTGACCCAGGCAGGTGCCAGGGAGCAGCAAGTAAGCCGCTCCTGCGCTGGCTGAGTTCAGCCAGTGCATGGGTTTTTCTGGGTGGGGGGAGGTAGGAGGGAGGTGGAGGGAGGTCAGCTCAGGGAGGGGGTAGGAGATGGGTTCTGGTCATAACCCCATCTCCAGGCCATGCTGCCCCAATCCGAGCCACTGTGTGCAGGTCAGACTTGCACCTGCTATCTTGCAGGCACAGGTCTGAGCAGTCCCATCAGGCTGCCTGGGGCTTGCCACAGGGTAAAGGGCAGTGATGTCATGCAGGGGGTATGCGGGGGTACGCGAGTACCGGTTTCTAGGATTACAGCTAGCCCCGCCCATTCGCCTGCCCACTCATCGACTCCGCCCTCTGCAATGTTTGAATTTCCTGCATGTTTGAGTTGCCTGCATGTTCTCAGAGCCAGGCAGGCAGCGAGCGGAGCCTTTCCTTTCCTTGCCACTGAAAAATGAGTTGCTCTGGGGTTTTAACATGATGCCAGGCCTCCTTAACATGTTCTGGGAGTGCTGTGGAATACTGTTGCAACTGTTGGGTCAGTTTAAAATCATTTGTTGTTGTTCAGTCGCTAAGTCGTGTCCGACTCTTCGCGACCCCATGGACCACAGCACGCCAGGCCTCCCTGTCCTCCACTAGCTTCCTGAGTTCGCCCAATTTCATATTCATTGCTTCGGTGACACTATCTAACCATCTCATCCTCTGTCGCCCCCTTCTCCTTTTGCCTTCAATCTTTCCCAGCATGAGGGTCTTTTCTAAAGAGTCCTCTCTTCTCATCAGGTGGCCAAAGTATTGGAGCTTCAGCTTCAGCATTTGTCCTTCCAGGGAGCAATCAGGCTTGACTTCCTGGAGAATTGACCGATTGGATCTCTTTGCAGTCCAGGGGACTCTCAAGAGTCTTCTCCAACACCATAATTCAAAAGCATCGATTCTTCGACGCTCTGAGGCCGAAAATCATCTGAGGCCTCAAAAAGGGCTTTTTTCATGTCACGTCCTGCCACGACATCACTTCTGGCTTATGATGTCACTTCCGGTGGGCGGATCCCGACACGTGCCAATCAAAAGTGAGTACCTGTTCTTAAATCATTTAGATGATTTAAGAACTGGTAAAGGGTTACACCACTGGTAAAGGGGATGAATATTCCCTTGAGAAGAGATGTGTCTTCCCTGCGACAACGTCAGGGAAAGTGGGCTCTGGCGTTTCAGGGAAGGTGGGCTCCATCGCATTAATCCTAATAGCTTCCCCAGTTGGGAAGCTACTGGCAGTGCCTGCACCCTCAACAGCTGGTTAGAGGATTTCGCCCACCCAGCTGCAAGAGTGTGTGCCAATAGCTCCCCAACTGGTCAGGCTATTTTGCCTGGCCAGCTGCGAAAGCCCACACCAATAGCTTTCTGACCAGGGGAGTTATTGGCACACCTGCACCCTCAGCAGCCAGTCATACAGTGTTGCCCTGCTGACTGCTGAGATCCCAAAAATGATGCCATGACAGGACATCAGGACATCAGGGGACATCAGGACATCAGGAGGATCAGGACATCAGGCATTGCCCTGGGCACAAAAAGCCCTGGGTACACCTATGCCTAGCAGATAACGAGGATTGACTGTAGTCATAATTTCATTTATTCTATTGACAGTATCTCATAGCTAGATACAATGAAGAGACTACCCTATCGACTGAATTGCCCTTCTTACAATTTCAGGGGAAGGGCTGTAGCTTAGTGCTTTGCATGCAAGTTCCTAGTTCAAACTCTTGCATTTCCAGCTGAAAAAATCCTGATGTAGCTGGTGATGGGGGAGACCATTCTTAGTTGGCGTAGATCATATTGAGCTGGGTGGATGTTGTGAGTCTATTTGAGGCAATGTTGTGTTTCTACTGGTTCTTTGTACATCTGGAGACACCCCCTTTGTTCACTAATTTCAAGTATGTTCAGCAGTTTCTTCTAGCAATTATAAGTTGGCGCCTTGCAAAGTGAGGTACTATGTTGTCAATGTATGTACGTGTGCTGAAAACATTTCTGTTCATTGCTTGTTTCATCTGTCACACTTTTTCCTTTTTTTTGCTACAAAGACGGTTTGCCATTTCAGTGGAATTAATCTACTAGTTAATGGTTAATGTAGATTTGAGATGCAGTAAGAGTGCTAAATCAAGAGTGCTAAAACACTTACTTGGTGTGTGGGTGTAGGTGAGTGTAGTTTTCTAGATTGATGGTAGAATTGGAAGAAACTTGTAACCTCCTGGAGAGCAAATTGCAATTAGTCATTGACAGCGCAATCCTAGCGTGCCCCTTGCATTGACACTATGTCATAGCATCAACACAAGGGGCGGAATGCCAATGCGGGAGCGCTGAGCAGCAGCCCCGCGTGGGCGCTCCACCTCTGAAGCCGATGCTACTCGCAGCGTCGGCTTCAGAGCGCAGACGGAGAGCCTCCCTTGTGCCAACCAAAGATGGTCGGTGCAAGGGATTCTCTGTCCTGTAGCGGGACGGGGATTGGTGGGAGGGGGGAGGCGGGAAGCGGGACATGGGCGGGCTTGGGAGGTGGCCGTACAGCCACTTACTTAGCCCGTCAGTGAGGCCACGAGGCCCCAATTCGGGTGGTCTCCTTGGATCTTTACCAGGCACAGATCCGAGGACCACATAGGGGAGGCTCCAGCCAATCCTAAGCAGCATCAGATATGGCGCTGGCCCGTCGAATGCTTAGGATTGTACTATCAGTGATGTACTTTATGATCAATGTTTATTTGATAAGTGTTGATAGCTACAGCGTGTTTGATCCTTTCCATATATTTTCTACCTCTTTCATTTTTTAGTTACCATTCTGTTCGTAATATCTTTTTCGGGGAAATCAATCAAAAGGCCTCAAACTTCAACAGAAATTCAATCTCAGATGCATGTCTTCCTTCTGTAGTCTAGAGCTTATACCCACAGGAGTAGGAAATAAATTGCCTTTGCTAATTCTAAATAAATTCTAGTAGGTGGGTGGGGAAAGCATATCATGCCAGGATCTTGGTAATATTATATTTTCAATGTTTGTTTTTAAGACATTGTTTTAATATTTCAATTTAAATCTGTAAGCCACCTTAAGTTCCCTTTACTGGAGAAAAAGGTGAGGTAAAAATCTTTTAAATAAATAATACATATTATGAATTGGTTGTATTTGGAAATTAGGTGGCGAGCATTTAATAGAGTACTAGGCAAATTTCACACCGTATCGCTTGGTGTAGAACTGAGCAAGTCCTTTAAAATGCAGGTACCTGTATGTTTTCTTCCAGAGATAGGAAATCACTTGGGTGATGGTCAGTGATGTCATGCAGGGGGTACGCAGGGGTACGCGAGTACCGGTTTCTAGGATTACAGCTGGCCCCGCCCATTCGCCCACCCACTCGTCGACTCCGCCCTCTGCAACGTTTGAATTTCCTGCATGTTTGAGTTGCCTGCATGTTCTCAGAGCCAGGCAGGCAGCGAGCGGAGCCTTTCCTTGCCACTGAAAAATGAGTTGCTCTGGGGTTTTAACATGATGCCAGGCCTCCTTAACATGTTCTGGGGGTGTTGTGGAATACTGTTGCAACTGTTGGGTCAGTTTAAAATCATCTGAGGCCTCAAAAAGGGCTTTTTTCATGTCACTTCCTGCCACGACATCACTTCTGGCTTATGACGTCACTTCCAGTGGGCGGGTCCCGACACGTGCCAATCAAAAGTGAGTACCTGTTCTTAAATCATTTAGATGAAACCACTGGTGATGGTTTTGAGTTTTGAGTGGAAAACGGCAAACACAAATATGTTTAGAAGCCTTTCCCTGCCACATTGCTTTTGTTTTGTTTTTAAGAAATCAGGTGACTTTGCATCTTGTCTAGTTTAGGCTTCAGAGACTAAAAATAATGTAAGGGTTGGAGAGTTGAACTTGTAAATAGAAAGGTAAGAACATAACATAAGAACATAAGAAGAGCCATGCTGGATCAGGCCAAGGGCCCATCTAGTCCAGCTTTCTGAATCTCACAGCGGCCCACCCCAGGTGCCCCAGGGAGGCAGGAGACAACAAGATGCTTGCATCCTGTTGCCACTCCCTTGCACCCGGTACCTGTAGCCCACCACCTTTGTAAGGAGGTTGCACAATCCATCATTGCCTATAGCCCACAATGGATCTTTCCTCCAGAAATCGGTCTAATCCTCTCTTAAAGACATCAAGACCAGATGCCATCACCACCTCCTGTGGCAAGGAGTTCCACAGATTAACTACCCGCTGGGTAAAAAAGTACTTCCTTTTATCTGTTTTAACTCTCCCAACCCTCAGTTTTAGCGGATGCCCCCTGGTTCTGGTGTTGTGAGAGAGGGAAAAGAACATCCCTCTATCAACTCTATCCCTTCCATGCATAATTTTGTATGTCTCAATCATGTCCCCCCTCAGGCGCCTTTTTTCTAGACTGAAGAGCCCCAAACGCTGCAGTCTTTCTTCATAAGGGAGGTGCCCCAGCCCCGTCATCATTTTTGTCGCTCTCTTCTGCACCTTTTCCAACTCCACTATGTCCTTTTTGAGATGCGGCGACCAGAACTGGACACAATATTCCAGGTGCGGCCTTACCATTGCTTTGTACAATGGCATGATAATATTGGCTGTTTTATTCTCAACCCCTTTTTTAATTACCCCAAGCATGGAATTGGCTTTCTTAATTGCTGCCGCACACTGGGTCGATACCTTCATGGAATTGTCCACCAGCACCCCAAGATCTCTCTCCTGAGCTGTCACAGACAGCTCAGAACCCATTAGCCTATAGGTGAAGTTTTGGTTTTTGGCCCCAATGTGCATCACTTTACATTTGTTTACGTTGAAACGCATCTGCCATTTGGCTGCCCATTCCCCCAACTTGGAGAGATCCTTCTGGAGCTCTTCACAATCCTCTCTGGTTTTCACCACCCGGAAAAGTTTTGTGTCATCTGCAAACTTGGCCACCTCGCTGCTTATCCCTGTCTCCAGGTCATTTATGAATAAGTTGAAAAGCACGGGCCCCAAGACAGATCCCTGGGGCACTCCACTTTTCACCTCTCTCCATTCTGAAAATTGCCCATTGACCCCCACTCTCTGTTTCCTGGCCCTCAACCAATTCTGGATCCATAAGAGGACCTGCCCTCTTATTCCCTGACTGTGAAGTTTCTTCAGCAGCCTTTGGTGGGGGACCGTGTCAAACGCCTTCTGAAAATCCAGGTATATGATATCCACAGGTTCACCCACATCCACGTGCCTGTTGACCTTTTCAAAGAATTCCAAAAGGTTTGTGAGGCAAGACTTACCCTTACAGAAGCCATGCTGACTTTCTTTTAGCAGTACTTGTTCCTCTATGTGTTTTAGGATTTTATCTTTGATAAGGCTTTCCACCATCTTACCCGGAACAGACGTTAGGCTGACCGGCCTGTAGTTTCCAGGGTCCCCCCTTCTCCCTTTTTTAAAGATTGGCGTGACATTGGCTATCCTCCAATCCTCTGGCACCGTGGCCAGATGTCACATTAAAAGGTAGATGTCACATTAAAAGTTTCTAGCTTACCATTTTCTGTGCTATTCTAGTTTTCTGTGTTTAAGAATATGGTCTTATTTTGTTTCGTTTTTCTTATGGGGAAGAAGTCTATCATGTGCACCTTCACCTACAACCTGAAGTGCAAAGTCTACTTACAGGCTGTAGTGGAAAACGTGGAAGATCACCCCAAGGAGGCAGTAGATGGTGCCGACAGTGGCCCTTGGTTCAAGAAATGCAGGATTAACACCAGGGAGATAGCAGAGGCAGGGCTGCACAGCTGCAGCCACTTAGGAGCTTGTAGCAGGGATATAAGGAGCACCTGGAGGAAGGAGAAGCTGTGGGTTGTGGAGAGAGTGGTGGAAGGAGTGGGAGGTTTTTGCTGACATATCGGACTGAACTACTGGCTTGACTACTGGCTTACTGGACAACCGACTGGTGTGGTGAACTGATACATGGACTGATACATGGACTGACTTACTGGCTTGACTGATTGACGAACAACTAAGGACTATTGGACTGGTGTTTATTGAAGGATATCTGCTCTGAAGCTCCAGGAGGAGACCTGTGGCTTACAGGCAAGCCACTGGGTGGGGTGAGCTCTCTGTTGGTGCTGGGGTCCGGTAGTTTGTAGATATTGCCAGGACTGTCTGTATCTGGGTGACTAAGTAGCCTAAGCAGGCATAGCATTTGGGGGGAAAGTTTGGAGCAGGGGCTTTGGCAAGACACAGGCATTTCATCCCTTCTGAGAGAAGTAGGTCGGAGATAAATTGTAACAGGAAGTGCTATTCTACATGAAATGAGATATTTATATCTGTAGAAGATCGAAAAATGTATTCATGAACATTAGAGGGACAAAGGTTGTTCAAGTTATTTTAAACCTAAATAAGGAATTTATTTTATTATCATTGCTTTAGTCTAAGAATTCTAAGTAGTTCAAATACAGGAGGCATTTAGCTTAAACGAATGAGATAATTACAGAACCAGTGCACAATCCTTGCTACTGACCTACACTTGTCATGAAAGGAGCAAGCAAACAGGAACAGATGGCAATGTATATATTTTCTTCATTACTGTAATGGTTATGGAGGTCAGAAAGCCATTGAAGAAGAAATCATAGAGAAATAGTATGAGCCTGAGAAACATAAAGGACTAAGCACCACAAAATCGCCCTAGGCTTTGCCATTAAAAGATCTCAGTTTGCTAAGCACCAATCATTTCTGTAAAGTATGATTGGGTTAAAACTGGTTTCCTGGGAGACATCCCATTTAAGAAGATTTTCCAATTAAGTGCAGGATGCTAGATTTAAAAATGAGTTCCCTCATCTATTTACTTAGTGAGATTTGCTTTCTCACTCCTCACATAGAGACTGTGGTTCTAAAAGGAGTCATAAACTTTGCTTATAAAATGGGCCTACACTGATCACAATGATAGCAATTTTATGTTTCACCACAAGCAAAGCAACTTATTTTGTGTACCTAGGAAATGGCGTGTAGGACAGTTTACAAAATGCAAAATGCATTTGGCTTTTGCTCAAGGCACTGAATAAGGAACTCAAGATTGACAGCATCATAAAATTATGGACAAGTAGTGACATTATTACATGGTCTTCCAGAGAAAGATGGCTTCCTATGATAGATTTTCTAGTAATCTGTTCAGTCTGGTATCAAATGTTCCAAACAATTGTTCTCTTATCTTCCTGAACCTACTGTCTTGAAAGTCCCTTGTGCTGAATTGTCTTTTGTGTGTTATATTTTTTCCTATTATTATTATCAATGAACTTCTGAAGAACCTTTGATTACTTATTATTTAAATTTCATTTTGGAGATATCATCCTGGATATCATCTCTTTTGGGATTATTCATCTAGTCCTATGAACTAGTCCTAATCATGACTTCAGAATTCAAGTGAGCATAACCCTCAGGACGCATTCCTAACCAACTTTCCAGTACCGGAGTAAGGGCAATGCAGCTCCGAGGTAAGGGAACAAATATTCCCTTACCTTGAGGAGGCTTCCATGACTGCCCCCCAACTGCAGGATGTAGCAAGTGCCCCATCGGCACAGCTATGTCAGTGCTGGAAAGTTGGTTAGGACTGCACCCTTGCTCTCCTGGGCTGACTCTACTGGGTCCAAACTGCACACGGTGGCGGCAAACCTTCAACTCTAAATATGTTTTTGCCAATTTATCTGTAAAATGGGGAAGATATGCAATTTGAAGGGGCCAAAGCTCAGAACCTTATACTCCCTTCAGATGGTTTTCTCCCAGTCACATTCCAGTACCAAAAGTTAATCTGATTGGAATCAAATGACCACCCTTACCATCTAAGCCAACCATTTCATAGGGATCATCATTGCAGTAGTGCTATCCAGCCAGTACACTGGGTGGGACTTACGTTTGATCAGCAGTCCGCCCGTTGCGTCACGTCGCGTTCCACCGCTTTCCCGCATGCCCCGGTAGGCAGGAATGCAGCGGAACGCGGCGTGACGCAACGGGTGGACTGCCAATCAAACGTAAGTCCCGCCCAGCGTACCGGCTGGATAGCACTACTGCATCATTGGCTGAGGCCTTGCTGAGTGTTTACCCCTGTGTGATTGGTGCAAATGAAGGATAGGGCATTTTCATTTGTGGCGCTTGGCCCTCACATTACAATATTTTTATACTGAGTTAAAATCCTGTTATTTTGTTAGGCTTTTGGTCTGGACTAGTTGTCCTTCCCCTAGTTTGTGCTGTGTGTGTGTGTGCTTTTGCTGCTCTTTTCTCATTCATGTGTTAACTGTGATATGTTCTAATTTGTATATTGAATATTTCATAGTCCTTTATAATGTCCTCATTTTGTATTGTGCCCCACTCAGAGTGCAATCCAAACCCCAGGCTGGAATAGGCAGGCTGACACACCTGCCCCATATCCAGCCTGGGGCATGGAGTTGCTGCTGTGCTACCCAGGAAAAGGGGAAAATATTCCTCTTCCCCGGATAATACACAGCAGCCTAGATGGGACTACTCTGAGCTGAGCTGTGACTCAATTCCAAGTGGCTGAATCAGCGCGATCTGGGCTGGGGACGGATGTGAGGATCCAGCCCAAAGGATCTGCCAGTTCCCTGCCTCCCCCTAGTCCATTTCACCCATTCCCCCATTCTGCTCCAACTCCCATCACCCTTTCCAAGTTCCTGTGCCAGTCTCGCGAGATCAGCCTTACGTTGGGCCTTCAGGCCAGGGATTCGTCTCCCCAAGGCCAATAGCTGAGAAATAACCCAACTCATTGCTGCATTCGCAAGAAAGCAGCAGGTTCTGGTGTCACAATGACAGCACTTTAGGTCATGACCTCACTTGTGGTGGGTCCTGGACAGATTGTCATTCTAAAAGTGGGTCCTGGTGCTGAAAAATTTGAAAACCACTGCCTTAACTCACTCTACTCCTTACAGGTTCGTATTCATTTGTTACTTCCTGTTTAGCCCTTGGTTTGCCATTTCATTCATATTAGCCCATTAGGAGCTTCCAAATTTATGATCAAACCATAATTTGTATACCCTAGGGATGGGGAACACAAGCCATAATCTGATGTAATATCAAATTATGTCCAAAAGAAGAAATAATGAATTGAATTTGGCCACATTAGGTGAGAAGGAAAGAGGGAGAGCGAGCGAGCACAAATCTATTTCTTGCTTTGTAGTACTATACCATAATTTGGTGTTTTGTGTGAACTTGACTATATAGTATGAGTTTTTCAAAATTATGATACAAAAAATCCCCAAAACATGTTCATTTCCATCACAGTTACATCATTCAATATGCTAGCATTTCTCTGAAGGTTAACTCAAACACAGCAGCTGCAGAAACAACACAGATGGAATGCTTTGTTTGAATAACAGGTGTCATATCATCTGGCCCAAACTTCAAAGAACAGTACTTTTATGTAAGACCAAAAATATAAAGACTAGCTGTCCAGGTCTACAAAGCTTACAAATGGTGTCAAAATAGCTTTCTCGCCTTTAACAGAAAACACAAAATCTCTTTCAAACTCTTTTGGGAAAAACACCAATCGCAAAATAGTTAGCTTTGACACTGCTGGAGCAAAATCCTTATGAAAGAATGCTACTTTCAAAGAAAATATATCTTGCAGTGAAACTAAAAGTGGTAATGTTTGATAGAAAAAGCTATTCACTTCCAGCAGAGAGTTTAATTAAACAGGCCAGCACAGGTAGCTAATAGATCTAAATGCTGATGTAAAACACAGCAGCGGTAGTTCTCTCTCTCCTTTTTTCCTTTCTTTCTCCACTTCTCCCTTTCTTTTTTCTGCATTTATTTGGAAATATTTCAATGCTTTGTATGACTTACGTTGATATTTTCTTCAAAAACTGCACATCATCAGAAAGAATGTTTTGTTCTATGCTTTGGCTGTTTAATGCTCTTCCAACACTGTTACACTGCATACACTGTTACACAACCATACACTGTATGGGTCCTACATGATTATCCAAAAAGCTCTTGTGTAGGTCATGGAGACTCTTGGGAATTCTGAAAATAAAACCCATGTATTTACAAGCAGAAATAAGTCTTATGTAATGTTATGTCTAATTATGTGAGGTTAGTTTCATGGATGTTGGTGACCATCAGCATATTACCTATTCTTTAAAATATTTTATTTACTCAGCAATGTCAGTGTATCATTGACATTTAAGATGTATTACATGAGATCAATGTACTATTTGAACAACTTTGTTGCTATGCTGCAGTTAGCCATAATAGTTGATATAAAATGAAAAAGAATGAACTGTACTCAATATAGGTGTACTATTAAATAATGAGATCCAATTAAAGCACTATACACTATAGTTCCCATATCGAGTCTTCTGAAAAAAAACAGTAGCTCGTGTCTGTGCTTCAGGTGGCAGCAATGACATTTAGAAAGCTCTGAAACAGTGGTTCTTAAGATTTTAACTATTACCAACCCCTCTTTCCATGGATTGCCCAATATGTCCCCAAATCTCCTTTGCCAGACTGTTGAAATAATCATCACCATCATTTATTAGAACCAGTATGATTTCAAAAGATGGCAGTAAATTGGCTTTACTTTATATAGATATATCTAGGAATAGAACACCTAAATGCATATTAATAGATAATCTAATCAAACAACATTTTTAAATTGTTCAGATATCAAGTTTTACATTTATTTATTTATTTGAAGAATTTATACTCTGCCTTTCCCATGCTGAAGCAAATGCCCAAGGCGGCTTACATGAGCAGGCTAGTCTAAACCACCATTTTTTTAATGGGTTTTTTTTAATAAATCTACAGTATTCTTGTGATCTGCCAATCCTCAGACCCAGACATTGCCTTCACAGTGTGGTTCTCTCCTTTGGCTGCCTGCCATCAAGCCTCAGCAATTCATGAAAAAAAGTAATGGATAACACTTGGATAAGGAACCCATGCTTTCATCAGTGGCCAATGCTAATTTCCATGGAGGTTTTTGCACATTTGTTTTGGGCCTTAGGTCGCAGTCCTAACCTGGATTTAGGCCGGCACAAGTCAATTGTGCCACCCAAGGAGTGTAGCAAACGCACTGTAAAGCACGCTTGCAACACTCTGCGTCAGGGAGCCTGGCTCCTTCCATCCCGCCTGCAGGAATGCCCTCCTTCAGTCCATTCTGCCCTCCCTCCTGCCTTCCCCCTGTCCAAAAAAGCCCCCGCTCTGGCTGAACTCAGCCAGTGCAAGGGCGGCTTACTGTCTGTCATGTGTGGCACTATTGAGCCGATGCAGCTGCCCTACAGCATTTTTGCAACAGCACTGAGCCAACAACACAGCACACATGTGTCAGCTCAATGCAGCATTTGGATTACACTGCCCTTTGCTCACTAAAGCTTGACCCTTTGTGAGCAGGCCTGTGTTCTTCTTGATTTTGCTCACAGTCAAATGGTTATATGCTTTTCTGAGCAACTTTTCTTACCACATTTGTGGTATTTCTAATTCTCATAGCAACAATCACTGCCTGATTTTCACCTCTCAGTTCCATACACAGGGATGGTGTCAAAGAATGGGCCCTGACTAAAGGCCCACATCAATTAGGGGGCCCACCTGGCCAGGTCAACTCCTGAATCCTCTATACCATTAGTATGTAGGTGGAAGTCACCATGGATGGTGCAGTGTAAGGCTATGCCCCACATGCAAAAACACATGAATCTGACAGTACACATTTCCATAGGTCTATGGTTCCCAAATGTTTTAGCACCAGGACTCCCTTTTATTTTTAGAAAGACAGTCTGTCCAGGACCTGCCAGAAGTGCCATCATTGTGAAGTCAGAGCCTGCTGCTTTCCTGAGAATGCAGTAATAAGTTGGATTATTTCTCAGCCATTTTCCAATAGCAAAGTGAATCAGAAAGAAAAAAAAGCATATTTGCAACCTTAACACAAGCAAAACAACCACACAACCCTTTCCAGTGTCCCATCTTCCCATATTTTTAGGGATGGCTGCCCTAGTGCTATGCAACCCACCTGAAATTGACTTGCAACCCACCTAGTGGGACCTGACCCACAGTTTGAGAAACACTACTGTAGGTTTTACTTATTTAATAGATTTTTACCCAGCCTTTCTCCCAGTTGGGCACCCAAGGCAGCTTAAGATCCCTTAATGATTATATTGTTCACATTTGTATCCCACCTTTTCTCCATTGAACTGAAGGTGGCATACATGGGTATGACTTACCTGACATTATCTTTGCATTCTTTGAAATTGTGCATGGAAGTTGTTCTCCTTATTGTGCCACAGTGGCTCAAAATGTTAAATTTTGCAGTAGCCTAAGCTGCTATGTAATGTGGCCCCTACTACCCCTCTCCTCCAGAACTTTCTCTTCTCAGAGAGCCAGCTTAGAGGCTTTGATCTCCGAGCAGTGAATGGCTCAGGCTCCTGCAACACGTTTTACCCTCCCCCCTGTAGGAATGCCACTTTTTGTGCCAATTAGTATGAAGAAATCTTATAGCAGCTTACAGAGATGATTGGAAAAAAACCACGTTAATAGTACACTTTGTCATAAACACAAGGCTGTATTGCAAAAAAAGAAGCAGCGGGGGCAAGCTACTGGTGCTCTGCTTCAGGCAGCAAACTCTCTTAGACAAAGAATGATAGAGGTCATACAGTGTGGCTACCACCCGCGGCTTTGTATTAACCATATTCATAATTATTGTATATTTTCAAACATTCCCATTAGATGTGGTCCTGGGGTAGAATATATTTCTGAAATGGCCTTTACTACAAACTGTTTCCCCTTCCTGTGTTAACTTTACATAATCTTTATTATTTTTATTTCAAATATTGTGCTTTATATTTTATTTGCTATTACTGAACTATATGGAACTCTGCCGTGAGTGCTCTGATTGAAAGGAAAAGTGGGATACAGTTCAAATATTTTAAGCATAACTTCATAGGAGTTGAATTCCATGCCTATGATGATCTAATGCAGCCAATTAGTTATTGGATGTAAGTTGTATTTGTGAAGAGAATAATTGGCAAATAAAACCTTAAATCAGTGGTCCTCGGAACATTTTAGCACCTGGACTTACTTTTTTGAATGACAATCTGTCCAGGACCCACCAGAAGTGCTGTCAATGTGATGCCAGAGCCTGCTGCTTTTGTAAGAATGCAGTAAGAAGTTGTAAGAAGTTGGGTTACTTCTCAGCCATTTTCTAATAGCAAAGTGAATCAAAAACAAAAAAGCATATTTTCAACCTTGACACAAGCAAAACAACCACATAGCCAATTCGCAAATGGATGGAATTCCTAAAAATAGAGTGGAGATCTCTTTCACAAGCACAGATGTTTTGTGGACAGCTTTGTTCTGCTTATGCATAACTGAAGCCATGATTACTTGTATTCTGCAGTGGAGATAAAGTATATCAGGATCCAAAGACATGACCAACAGGTTGGCATGCGTTGTGGTTGTTTTTACTTTTCTTTTTGAACAGCAATTTCACTGCCGTACTGTAAATCTTGAAAGTCCTATCTGTTTTAAAAACAGTTTATGTGGGCCAGAGTGGGGTTGTTTCTGTTTGAAAAATTCAAGTCCAAATGTCCTTTATGTGTACAGATCTAGTTTTCTTGTTCTTGTAGAGTTGGGATTGAAAGGATAAAATATATTTGTGATATTATAAAAATATATCACATAAACATAAATTACAATTCTTATATGACTGTAAATTGTTATCAAGTACACATCAAATGAATTGGTTAGTTAAACATTGAGGTATTTAGATGTAATCAAATGCCTTTTGACAAATTCAAAAAAATACTTGTGATAAAATACAGTTTTCTTAAAGATCAGCCTTTATAGATTGTTTCCCTTCTTGCAGTAATTGATATGTATTGCGAAATAAAATAATTCTTAACAGTGTCTCTTACTGTATAATTTCCTGAAATTTCTGCACTGATTTTTGTTTTGAATTTGTCCTTTGGAACTTACCCCCCATCCCTGAAATAAGCACGCAAGATGAGGCTTGGGATACTAAATGGGCCAGTTTTATTAACTTTAATACAACATTTACAGCAGGGCAAACAAAACAAGTGCGGGTCCTGGTTGGGGAAACGGCCCTAGCGTCTACCTCCCCCGTTGGTCTGGATGACCGACGGGCGTAACACCTGGCTGTAGCCCAAAGCTGGTCCTTGACCAGCCCAGGCTATCATAGCCACCCCGAGGGGCGAGGCAGCCTGACAGTGCCAGCTCACCCAGGCCTCGCCTTTTGGGCAGCATTTGCACATCCAAGCAGGGATTCCCGCCTAGCCACTCACCAAGCCGGTTATGCAACGTATGAGCAGCCTAGCAGGATCCCTGCCTGTGCCGCCTCAAGTGGACGCCAAGACCTTACCTACCCAACCCGCACTTATCAAGCCACCCAAAGTGACCAACCTAGTTAAGCTCCTTAAACCCCCCCAGCTCCAGTCTGGGGTAGGCGAAAAAACCAACAACCTCGGTTAATCAGGCGGTTGGCAAAAAATTCCTACCTGGCCCCTAGGCGACCAACGATGTCAGACTGGAACCATAGGTGAGCGGGCGGGTTTCACTGGTAAGAACACAACTGCCAGGCAGAGCTAAGCGCCTGCGCAACACAGCGCTGGTTCTCCCTCCTGCCGGCAGCCCAGTCAGCGAGCCCCGTCTTCAGTGGTGTCATCTAAATGATTTAAGAACAGGTACTCACTTTTGATTGGCACATGTCGGGATCCGCCCACCGGAAGTGACATCATAAGCCGGAAGTGATGTCGTGGCAGGAAGTGACATAAAAAAGCCCTTTTTGAGGCCTCAGATGATTTTAAACTGATCCAACAGTTGCAACAGTATTCCACAGCACCCCCAGAACATGTTAAGGAGGCCTGGCATCATGTTAAAGTGATCCAACAGTTCCAAAACCCCAGAACAGCTCATTTTTTAGTGGCAAGGCAAGGCTCCGCTCGCTGCGTGCCTGGCTCTGAGAACGTGCAGGCATCTCAAACGTGCAGGAAATTCAAACGTTGCAGGGGGCGGAGTTGACAAGTGGGTGGGCAAATGGGCAGGGCCAGCCGTAATCCTAGGAACCAGTACTTGTGTACTTCCGCGTACCCCCGCATAACATCACTGCCCGTCTTCCCGTGCTCCAGGGAGGTTGGGGCAAACACGGCGACGAGCTAATGAGCGCGTCTCCGTCCTTCTCTTTATCTTTCAGAACTATAATTAGGTGTTGGGTTATTTCTAAATTTCCCTTCCTCTCAACTGATTTCCTCACTGAAACCATTAATAAATATATTGAACACTTATTCCAATACTGATCCCTGGAGTGTTTCACTCAACTTCTTTCCACTCAGCGAAGCAGCCATTAATTACAACTCTTTGTTTCCTATCACTTAGCTAATTTTTAATCCGCAACAGGATTTTACTTCTCAACCCTGTAGTTATTTTCCTTAATAGTCTCATGAAAGGCTTTTGACAATCCAAGTAAATTACTTCTAAAAGAATTCCTTTTATCCTCTTGTTTTATTAACTCTTTCCAAGAATTGTGATGGCTCAGCGAGGCAGTATTTTCCTTTCAAGGAGGTTTGACCTTATCAATTTATAGTTATCAGTGTAGTAGTGTATAATTCTGTCTTAATTACATTCTCATTCAACCTCTCCTGAATAGGACTGAGGTGCTCATCAGTCTCTAATTCCAGTGTTCGCTATCATACTGGCAACTATATACATCTTTAAATATTGTTCCTGCTGGATTTGCATTTAGGGCCTATTTAAATGCCTCAGCCATGGTGATTTACTGGATTTGGAATTCCCACGATGTCCCCTAATCTTTCCTTTTAGAGATTTTCTCTAATGCTTCAGCACGCTTGCATCTTACTGTGTAAAAGAGGTATCTGCCTCATCTGTAATCGTAAAGATTAATGCAAATAAGACAATTCTTTTTCCAGCACACCATTAATCCTCTCTAACAGCATCCTTCACCTTTTGTTGGCCTGGAAGATTTAGGGACTTAGCTCGAAACCTCAGAACTTGATGTTTTACCTATCCTTATTGGGCAATTCAATGTCCTTTATCAAGTTGGAAACTTCCTTTGTATTGTGAATGGAGAAGCTCCTGGAAAAGATCGAAAGCAGCCAGGTACAAGGTAGTTAGAGAAACACAGCAATGTTTCCTATGACTAGGAAAAGTAGGAAAAAATGCAGGCATAATTCATAATCGGCTGGGGTTCTGTTCCAGACCCTCCCGTGTATACCTGAAACTGTGGCTACTTGTTGTGCCTTTTTAAAAATAGGGGAACATCAGTGGTTTTGCTGCAACAAGGTCAATGTTTAATATTCCCCATCCCCACCAATAGGTATTCCAGTATCAATGGTATCTGTGTTAACTGAAACCATGGATACCGAATAAGTAGATACTGGGGCATGCCTGTATGCCATTGCTTATCCTTCAGTTAGGTAGATGGTCATTTAAAATATGTGAGTCAACAGACCAGTGCTGGTGCCACGTTCTGGAGGCCCATGGGGGCAATACCTTTTACTGATCTGTTGAGTGCCCAACCTGGCTGACGGAATACCCAATAGTCAGGGAGGATGGTACATGTCTGTGTGCTGGCTTCTTTGACTCCGAGAGTGGTCCAAACATACTTTACGGTGTCTGTTATGCTTGCCATCTTTGCTGGCCTAACTAACCCAGCCTCACTCTTGGTTAGGATTGTGCCCTGCAACTTTTTATAATCATCAGTTTCTACTAGTGAATGCTCCCTTCTTTTGTCTGTGCATATTTTTCA
The DNA here is from genome assembly GCA_029204185.1 of Lerista edwardsae. Classification (NCBI taxonomy): domain Eukaryota; kingdom Metazoa; phylum Chordata; class Lepidosauria; order Squamata; family Scincidae; genus Lerista; species Lerista edwardsae. The sequence continues at coordinate 12,074,200 of JAJKFI010000029.1, forward strand.
AGTGAGAAGAAACTACTCTCAGGAAAGACACTGCCTAGTGACATCATTTGATAATGTTCAGGATGGTGATAATTGTTGTTGATGTATTAAGTTTATTCTTTGACAGCAGATTCTATATTTCAGCGCATCTCAACTTTATAAAATCTTTTTGCAAATACATTAGGATTTTTTCATTTTTAATCTTATGCATGTTTAATAGGATTTAATATTAATGGTTTAATAGTTAACTAAATAGATAAAAATGTGTAATTATTGTGGATTCTGAACCATGATCAATTCAAATAGTTAAAATAACAGTAAGAGCTGTTTTAGGTTTTGGTGCCTGTGTTTCCAATTAGACCTTTTTTTAAAAAATGTTGTGTACTGTTAACTAGAGATATGAAGAATGTTTAATAATGATCTGTCCCAATTATTTCTGAAATAGATGGTTGGATCCGTCCATTGCTAGATTTCACTGAATTAGCCACACAGTTTTTGGCACTCAGACAACTACCCACTGTCATTCTCTGTGTGGTTATTTTTGCAGTCACAAAAGCAAAAAATGGGTACACTCTAGCTCTGTGCCTACAGAGAAATAGTCCAAATGACTCTGAATTAATGGGCCTCAACCAAGTCCATCATTGTATAAACTTTTTTGGAAATGTTTAAAAGCATCCTGTGTAAACTCAGTTATTTTTTATAATAAAAAATTTCAAACATACAAATGAAATAATGCATTTTTAAAATGTTTGTATAGAACCATGAGTGATCTGAGAATATGTGTGCTTGTCCATGCTACACTTCCCCTATCTCTCAGAGAGGAGTGCTACCTAATTATTTGTTGTTTTTTTCCAGATAGCCTTTGGTTCTTGCTCACACACTGAGTAGAGATTACACTGTCCTATTAGTCCTTTTAAGGGCCAACGTATGCCAGCAATGCCATGTGTGAACAATCTGCAGGCACCATTAGCACTGCTTGACTAGCTCTTGATAACACTCACTATGAAGTCAATTAAAGACCTCAGGAGGTAGACCAGACTGCTTTCTTTTACTAACAATCCTTAGGGAATGGAGCAGAGGGATTTGGAGGACAGGTGATGCTAGTGTTTTCAGTAGGTGCAAGCAAAAATATCCAGACTGCTTCCCTCTGTTGCTTGGCATGCATTCCTTTCAGTTTCCTACCTTCCCCTTTCTAAAAACAGGTTTTGACAGATTTTACACTTCATAGGAAGCTGATGTATGCCAAGTGACTTCAATTTGCATTAGGTAATGTGGAAGCATGAGGCAGAAGCAAAGAAGACTATAGCTTAAATTAAAAAGTCAAAAATTACCAGAGAGCCAATATTTGGAGCCTAGTTCTGTATCGGTGTAAATTCTCTGTGCTTACTGGATCCTTTTATCGCTGGATAAGATCTAATGCTTTCCCAAGTATGCTTTAGGGATTTTACTCATACTAGTTTTAATGTGTCATAGTGTTGAGCATCAGTGCCTAATTGTAAGTACATGTACATATAAATCTGACTGCATCCAGGCTAGAACTCACTCTAGAGCCCACTCTGTGGCTGTAATGGCAGCTAAGAGGGCTTACTTGTCTGCCATGATTGTGTCGGCAGAGAACCGTTTGACCTTTTCTGTGTGATCCGTGGCTCAATCAATCAATCAATCAATCAATCAATCAATCAATCAATCAATCAATCAATCAATCAACAGGCCCTCACCATTGGTGGGGAGGAACATATGGAGGCTCGCTGTGATGCATTTGCACAACACTTCATGAATAAATGTGATCTGATTCAGCATGACTTGGATACCACATTAGGAGTATCTAGTGATGACCCTTGGACACCTGTCTACTCTTCCACCTGGGATTATTTTCATCTTGTAGAAACTGAGGCTGTGGACAGAATTCTTTGGAATGTGAGGCCAGCTGCTTGCCTGCTCAACCCTTGCCCAGCATGGCTAATTAAATCTGCCTGGGGATGACTGGCCAAATGGACAAGGAGGGTGCCAAACTCATATTTTGAAGGAGGGGGTGTTGCCATTGACCTTGAAGCAGATGGTGGTTTGACCTCTCATGAAGAAACACTCTTTGGATCTCACTAATCTGAACAAGTTTCGGCTAGTCTCAAATATCTCACCTGGAGCCTCATGCAACCTGCCATTCAGTGGTGTCATCTACAAACAAGGAACAGGAACGCTGGGCGGGACTTGGGCGGGACTTCTGCGTGATTGGCAGCCTGCCTGTTTCATTCCGCGGTTACCCTGGCCTCAGGGGGCTGCCCCGGTTTGCGCACCCCACCGCTGCTCGCCCAGGCTCCGGCGCACCCCCCACCCATCTCCTCCGGTGACCAGGCACCCCCCCAAGGCCAGGGCAGCCGCGGAATGGGACGGGCGGGCAGCCAATCACGCGGAAGTCCCATGTAAGCCCCGCCCAGCTTTCCCGTTCCTTGTTTGTAGATGATACCACTGCTGCCATTGCCCTCCAAAAGCATTCTGACATTTTTGGAATTCTTTTAAAAATATTTCTGGTTTTCCAACGAAAATCAGAAGTACTGTTTAATGGCCCTCTGGAGTCTGCAGAAGCCATTGGATGGCCATAGGATACTGCGCATGGCTTGCCTCAGGAGGGCTCCAGCGATTGGGCGGCTGCAGAGATGGTGGCTCAGTGGCAGGCGCTACACCTAAGCTCCACAGGCGCACTCCCCAGGGGAATTCCCCCACCAGCTAACAGTCGGATCGCCACTACTAAGCAGCACACATTTAGCTTAGAAGATGAACTATAGTGTCTGTACCTATTCATCTCCAAAACATCTAATTCCCACCACTTTAACAGTATCAAGACTCTTAGGGTACCTTGGATTTTAGTGCCATTTCTGAACAATTAAAAATGTCTGACATTTACAGAAGTAGAGTAGAATTTTACTTCTAATGTGAGGATTCTAGGATATGCTACAGCTGCATCTGGGAAGTGACCACCTTTTTTCTGGAAAAAAAAAAAGTGTTTATGCTGCTGGGGATGCTGTTATAATGCCTCAATTTTTGCTCCAAAATCATCTTTCAGTTGCTGTTGCAATTTAATAACTTCAGTTGTTGCTGATCATTTGGTTCAATCACACTATCTCAAGACTTTTCCCCAGTGAAACACAATCCCATTCTGACACCAGTTTATACACTCTTCAGGGCAGCACTACTTATATTTGGCTTTCTTGGGAGGGCACTGGAAGTGTATCATATATTTGTAATTGGTTTATTTATAAATGTACAAGTTCAGGATGGTTGAAGACTGCACATTAGATCCCCAGAAGAAGGCTTTTACATTCTTTCATCCATACACATTGATACAACCCTTACGTCACCTGTCCTTAGCCTGTGGGGAGATCCCCAAGCTCTCATGATGTATCACATTTCCAGAGAGGTGTAAGCATGGGATGGCTTAATATTGAGGATGCTGCTACATTGTTTCAACTGGAACTTGTGTTATAACATGGCCATTGACAATATGCAGAGAGAGAGAGGGGGGGGGAGAGAGAGAGAGAGAGAGAGAGAGAGAGAGAGAGAGATGTACTCAGAGACCATCTCATGACGTTAACTCCCATAAGGAGACATCTAGCAACAATTAAGGAACACTGACAAGATGGAAGTACTGTTGGTCCAGAAAATTGTTGACAAAGACCTGTTTTGGGTGGAATTACACTTATTTTGAAGGAGCAGATTTACATTTCAGGATGCTTCTGGGTTTAGCACTACTTGTAGATGTTCATATGTCAGCCACAGCCAAGGGTGCCTTAGCCCAGCTGGTGTACCAGTTGCCCCCATTCCTGAATATTTCAGAACTGGCTTCAGTGATGTGCATATTGGTAACACTGAAATTAGGTTATTGTAGCTATATGGGGTTGTCCAGGACAGTTGGAATACATAAATATTCTTATGGCACAATCCTAAGCAACTTTCCAGCACTGACATAGCTGTGCCAATGTGCCATTGCCATCCTATAGTGCGGGGGGGGGGCAATGGAAGCTTCCTCAAGAATGTTTGCTCCTTACTTCCTAGCTGCATTGCTCTTACTCCAGTGCTGGAAAGTTAGTTGACATTGTGCTCTTAATCTCAGATCCATCATAGCTCTAAGGCAGACTCATAGCAGTAAGTGTTAGTATCAGCAGCAATGTTATCATCATACATTAGTGTTTATATTTGTTCACACTCAGGCAGACTCTGTTTGCCCAGGAGGCCTGTGCTGACTCTCTTCTTCATTAGTTTAATATTCTTTCATTCTCTTATGCCAGTTTATTTTCTTAGTAAGGTTTATTGCTTCCTATATAAAACTGTGTCTATTTTATTTACTGCATATTGTGAATATGAACATACTATTAAAAAAATACAAAAGAGGAACCAAGCTTGGGTACATACTCTTAGAAATCATGTGAAAACCATGATTAAATGTGTATACAATGTGAAGCAAAGGCTTCTCAGACTTAACAGTGTTTGCCCTGCCATAAATATCAGTTAAAAATTGAGTCTCTAGTTGGTTTTGTCTTCCATTTATTTACAGGGTTTGTTCCTGGCTTTTCAATTTAGATTGTGCTTACATAGGGAAAAGCTAGTAAGTATAATATGCAATTACTTGTTTTCAAATGTATAATCTATCTTCTAGTTTGTATTTATGGTATCTCATTTAACCTTGCTTATTGAATACATGGAAATACAATGGAGAGCGTTTTCAACATTAATACGTATTATTCCAATTATTTAGTTCCATCTGGCTTATTTATTTTCAGGCATCTCACAATAGGCTTGAGAGAAATGACATGACTTATCTGCAGGAATGTGTGATAAAGATAAAATGAGAGATTGTTCACTTGGCTAGAGAGGCACATTATTTGTTTTCTTTTCAAAAGACGCACAAAATGAAATGTGAAAGATTATAGAAATGGAAATCTCAAAAAAACGAGAGAGGGGGTGCATTTAAAAAAAATGCATCAACAGAAATTTTAGAAATATGACCTGATTTACTGTATAATGTAACAATTTTGTAGACTTGTGGAGTGAGAATGTGTAAATATTTCCATTCCACATAAATGTAGTAGTCTAAATTCTTTTAAATTGGATTGAGTTTTAGAAGACAAAAAATATTTGTAAACAGAATATTTAGTTAATTGTAATTATATGTTTTGCTATATTAAGCTACTGGAGCTATATTTCTGAATTGTACTCTCATATATGCAGAGTTCTCACATTTTGTCACACCATTTTTCATGCAACTAATGGAATATACCACTGATGCTGTGCATTATACTGCTGATGCTGCACATTCTTCTAACATCCACTACTGCTCCTGTGAACTGTTGTTGGAAAGTCTAAAGGAGTGGTCAAAACCATTGTGAATATGTTATGTACAAGCAAAGATGGCAGCAAGGATTAGCCACAAAAGGCACAGGTTGAGGGCCCACATCCATCAGAAGGTCTACCAAGCCAGGCCCACACCTTGAATTATCCAGTACCAGTCAGCTCCTGTTGATTCCCTCCATTTGCTGATGAAGAGTTTGGGAAAAACCATTACCCACTGCCACAGAAAACTGTGGGCAAAATGCAGGACTGTGTTCTAGGCCTTTAGCTGCTTGTTACCATCACTGAATGGGAGCATTTGCACAGTGGAATGTTTTAAATTCAGTCCAGCTTTCACTATTTAGTTTTTGGGGCTCCAGAAATGTGTGCCAGTTAAGCGTTGGCGTTGCTCAGTCGGCGCAGGCCTCCACTCCAATTATGTAGTCACAGGATTGGCTCACACTTCAACTTCACAAAGAAGCATACATAAACCACAAATTGTATGTTACATATGTCTAAACAAGTCTGCTTGTAGTCTCCTGTGACTACATAATTGGAGTGGAGGCCTGCGCCGACTGAGCAACGCCAATGCTTGACTGGCGCAAGGCCGGTGCTGCCGACAGTTGCAGTGGCGCCTGAGCGCCAGCACTGCTGCTCGTGCCAGCCCAGTGCCGGCCCAGCGCCAACGCGAATTGGCTTTATGGCACGTTTTGCAACAGTGTTCGGCCAGTGCAAGAGCGTAGTGCCAGCACAAGGGGGGTATAGGGTTGCGCTGTGAGAATGTGTTTTAGCTTCTGGAGAACTCCTGTGAAGCTGCAGAGCTATCCTCAAGGCTATGTTAACTGTCAATTTTCTTTCAGTCTCCAGAACATCCACTTAACTACACTGCGGGTTGTCTTGGTTCACAGATCACGCTGCTTTTTACCATACCTGTTGCCATTTCAGCTTCTGTGATTCAGTGTTGAAAACAATCTGCCTGGGTTCTGTATTCTAAGCTAGGGGTCTCCAAAGTGGAAACCACTGCACACTGGTAAAGAAGTTCCAGGTGCCGACAGAGCTTACTGTTCCCCCCAGGGGCCTCTCTGTCACACTGCAGCTCAACCCCAATGTTCACGAGGGCCTGTTATATGTGCCCTGAAATGTGGGCACAAAGCCTGCTGGGACAGCAGACCCAGGAAGTAGTAGGCCAGTGCAACATCAGGGGCGACCTGTGGTGCAACAGGGAGGTCCCCAGGTGGAATGGTAAACTCTGTTCACTCAGGAAGGATCATGGCAGGTGTCATATCCAGCCCATGGGCATGTGCTGCTCTAAGCCATCCACTAGTATAAGTATCCAAAGACACCAGGAGTGAATCACTACCCTGCAGCTTCTTAAATTAGAGCCAATAAATTGAATATCCACCCTGTTTCATCTGGTCCAACATTCTGAAGACTTCTGAATCTGTTCTTGAGGTATCATTTCTTTGGTGCTTTGGCTTTCCAAGATCTAATAACTTTGAATTGGATCCAGTTGACAGTTTCCAACCCAAAGCCAGGATGCCTCAATGGTTATGCCCCTGGGCCACACAAAATTGTTTCTTCTGTCTCTTACTTACAGAAGGTTTTGATTCTGCACAGGTTCTGCACAGGGTCTGATTGGCTCCTTTTTGTCTTGAACAGTATGGTTGAGATACTAAAATGTTCTCAGAGTCACGTGTCTGTCCAGATTGTTCTGCATAAGTTTTATTCATCACTCAAATAGCGAAGAGTGTACATCTGCTATTTATTCCGCATTGGGACTGTGATTGGAACCCATTCAACTGGGACAATTTGGATTAACATTGAGACTTCTGCACTTTCTCTCATCGTCATCACTTCTGTCCTCTGCTTACCATAGATGCTACTTGTGGATGTCATTCAAAAGCCTATGTGAATAATGAAAACACAATGTAATTGATTTAATTGTATTAATTAAATGAACTTTTAGGATGTGGTACACTACATGTGGGATCATGTATAGTGTTCTATGACAAGAAGTTGCTTGTGGGCCAAGCAGTGTTGCAACTTGCATTGAAGAATGTTTCAGCAACTAGTCATGTATTGTCCCCAAGAGCTATATATGCGGTATACCAAGCATTTGCCACTGAGTCGCTCTTTTTAAAATGTATGTCAGCAATAGACTTTTATGAAATGTTTTAAATAATAATCCAAAGGTGGGCACAAACATATTGGAACAACTGGTATAATCTTTTAGTTTATTTTGTTCTATGAAAAATGAGACTAGTAGTATGTTTTGGACATACAACCTAATTATGTGTCTCATTCTTTACTGATTTAGTTGAATGCTGCCTATTGTTACATAATATATTTTCAATATTTAATGTTCTGCAAGTACCTCTTTTGAACAGCAAACTATTGGAACCGTAATAAGCATGGTTGCAAACTAAAATAATTCGATCTTGTCTGCTAGTCTATCTGTTCCACACAATTTCATGAGCTGGATTGATATGGCTACTTTTCCTAATTGGAAAAACAACCAGAAATAAGCAATAACATAAAATTATTTTTAGGAATGCATTTTTAATTACTGAGCTGCTTAATTATTGAGTACCGTCTAACGTATCTTGTGAACCTTATCACTATGCAAATGTATTCAGTTTTGGAAACAATTAAATGATAATAAAGCTTTCTTTTTTTCTTTTACCATATATTACTGTAATGAAGCTGTTACCTCTCAGTGTGCATTTTAATGAGTTTTAAGTAACATTTTAATGAGCTCAACATTACCATAAACCCAAGGATTAGACTAAATTGAATTTACTGGGAAAAGGGAAAGGTTCATTAAGAGTTAATTATATTGTTTAAAAAAGAATATTATTCATTTTATGAAGTCCCCTTAGCTAAGAGCCGACCAACATATCTAAGCTTACTAATAGATGTAATAATGTTGTTATTACATTGACATGACACATTTACTATTATTCTTCGGTGGATTTTAACAGAGAGGTATGTTGCTTGTAAGTATTATAGTCAAACATTATACTGAAACAAATAAGATTGTGGCAGATAACACAAGATAGAATCTCTTGAAATCATTCCTATTTAAAATGAACACATTTTCGTATTTTCCTAACTGTATTTTTATTACGTAAGGAGTATTTTTATAAGAACAAGGAACATACACACAAAAAAAACACCCTGCAGAAATTTTTCACCATGGTAACATTAGCCTTTAAAAAACGATTGTGCTAAAAACAAGAAAAGAAAACCCCTTGCCTTAAAGAGTTGACCACTATGGTGTTTCCAAAAACTGTTAACTAGCTCTCAGTGTTCATATATGAGATCAAATGTTGCGTAGAATAAGGGCTATGAGGTTGTAGCACAGGACACTTATGTTCAGTATACAGTTTTAAGTTTCCGTGTAGCTTGATAACTTCTTCTTTTTAACCATCGCAAATAATCTGGGATGGGATCATTTAAACCACAAAGGTTCCTATCTGCAGAATATTTTGTTGTAAATATATTGCTCATTCATTATGAGAATTTTTCTTTTGAAAATTAGGATTTGCCCTTAATAAGATGCCATCAAACCACTGGAAATTCCCATGTATATACTATAATATAATGACTATTTTATCTGGTCTCACAGAAACCAAGAAGTCATCCAGCATGACACCTATTTTACAGCCCCGTCCAGAACTACCCTACTGCCCAGGAATGCAGCGGTAGCCAGGCAGCTACCACTGCATCCCACAGCAGCCAGTCAGCCTGGGAGGCTCTGTGGAGAAAGGGGACATTTGTCCTATGTCTCCATGGTAAGGGCATAGAGCAAGTGATGGTTTATTCACTCCTGTGCTGGCTTTTTCAAAAAAATATTATTTATGAAAAAATATTATTTATGAAAAAATATTATTTATGAAAAAATATTATTTTCTAAAAAATATTATTTTTGAAATATTATTTTCAAGATTTGAAAAACTAGCGTGTTAGTACAACTTAGAATGCTCTTTTGATGTAACTGAAGTATTTGGCATGGTATGAGAACACAGCAGGGTTTTAGTACTTGAGGTTATAACCACAGCACCACTCAATAAGATGGCTTGACAACAATTCCCCCTAGTTTCAGAACAAGGATGCATGCATAACTTTTATTTATGGAGAGGAAAAAAGTAGAGGGAGCACAGAGGCATCCATCTATTTGAGTTCTTGCTGAATTCTTAAATAAAACTAGAAATACACGGCAAATCATCAAAGTACATTGTGGCTCCATCACAGTTCCAAAAGCTTCCCAGACACCATAGGGCTTAGTACATATGTGTGGAGTTTTCCAGAGCACCATGTAGCAAGTCAAGTCAATATTGTCACAGCCAAACGGGCAATTTCATAGTGGAAGCTTGCTTATATCACCTACAGTTCAACAACATTTGACAACGTTTGGAATAGTCTCATAATGGGCACTTTTTTCAGTCTGGATGAAAGTAGTCCCACACAGAAAAATTAAAGAAAGAAATGTGCACTTCAAGTGCCATGTCCTAATTTAATTCAGGGAATTGTCTTCCAGCTGCAGTTATCACTTCATATCCTTTGGCACCAGTTTCTTCTGGCTCATATGCACACCCTTTAGGATTATGTCTGGCTTCATTTTTATTGCCCAAATTGAACTTTATCCTTGGACCAATTTTCAGTGTGCTTGTTGCAAAGGAAGAAATTGAAAATTTCATCCCAAGTACAAACTGCAATTCAGTGTACTGCCTGTTGTTAACCTTGCTTTTGAATTCTTTGTACTGGGAAAAGGATCGATGAGAAATTCCATTGACCCACACTTAAAACATGAATATACCAGAATCTAGGCTTGCAGAAATTGTCAGCCTGAATAGAGATTGTGAATGGCATTGTTCTTAGGGTATAAACAACTTTATTTGATCTGCCTTTTGTTTGTTTTCATTTCAACTACTGTAAATGTCTGTCTTTAAAAATAACTTAGTTTACAATGAAATCTAAATCTTATGCAAACATACTGACATCTGCATCTCAGAGTGAAATCATGATAACTTTTCAGACAAATTGAATTAAAACTTGCTTTCTATATAAAACCATCAAAGAAAAATCTTTGTTTTTCTTTGCATGTTTTACGTTTCTTTATATATTTTCTTTTACACGTAGATGTAAAATCTATGGGTCATGTAGTGGATTTGTAGCTGTGGAATTCCTGTTGAATCCAGGGACTGACAAGTCATTACAGATGAAGTACTAGAATTTATGGGGCTAAAAGTAGGGAGACCCTTAATAAAATGAACCAAGCCCCATTCCACAATTCTTCCAATTCGAGTTAAATATTTTCCCTTTCCCAGTAACAGTAGCTGTCATTACAAAATGTAAGAGAAATGAACGTTCTTTGGATATCCTCCTTTAATATGAGCAATGGGTTCTAGTGCTGGAATCCATATCAGATCATCTATTGACACCCACCCAGATGATTTTGCACTGTCAATTTCATAAGCACTCCCCTTATTTTTATGATATATGATTATAATGATATATGATCTTACAATATATTATTTTTATGATACAAAGGGGATTGGATTGGATTGGATTATGCTCCTAGGTAGCATAAAAGCTCTTTTCACGCGGAAACCAATATGGTCTAACCGTTGTAGCAAACAAACAACGCATTTTGTTCAGGGAAAGCACTTACTATGGAAACATATGGGAAACTTAATTAAAATCAATAAGACGAATTCCTACACTGTCCTGGTAGTAAGCCCCATTGAAAACAAGTAGACATGTCTTCCAAGTAGACATGCCTAGGATTCTACTGTCTAACGGTTGTTTTTTTTTTGTGGTGATTTAAATCAGTTTTTTTTTTCATTGCTTTTACTCAGTCCACCTAAGGTTTCAACCTTATATATGCACACCTGAGAGTAATCCTATTAAACTGAAAGACGTTTACTTCACAATATTAATTTACCCAACTCCTTTGTGAACCGGGGAAAATGTATTCAGCAACATTAGGGGAGAGCTGGAACAGGTCTCCATTATGGATTAAAAATTGCAACTAATTTTAACTTGTGACTAATTTCAGCAAAAATTATTTTTAGGGTTTATTAGATGCCAGAACTCCTCTATAGTAAGAGGATTATTAAGGAATCTAATTGGCACTGTGGCAAATTTGAAGTGTCACTGTATAATGATACAACATTTTTGGATGGAGGTTATTAGTTGTATTAATCAGGTAATGTACTAAAACAATCGTTGTTTGTGAATATGCATATTTTCTTGAACTACCTACCTGTTTTATGGAAACTATCTGAAGGACAATGGTAATGGATTCTTTGTGCCTTAACTGTACCTTAAAGCCTCATATTGAAATGATGGAAAACTAAGTGCCATCCCACTATTTATCAATAGGCTGAGGACCTTTTAACTCTGTCAGTGTTTGACTCTATGACTTATAGAAGACAATTACATATGGATAAGTTTTTGGATATTTGGAGGTCCTTTTTAAAAATTTGTGTACAGATTCTTTGTTAATATCTATTTGTAAAAATAAAAAAAATATCCAAATAGTTGATAGTTGTATGTATAATCCTGTGTATCTAAAATTGTTTAGATTTGGAAATCTACTTACAAAAAAACACTTGGAAATGCTCATTGCTTTCCCTCCATTGCTTGACTGTCAAAACAAAAGTGACACCTTTGAAGATTTATGGCCAATGTGTAATGAGATTGCTGAATGTTAACTGCAGCATTCAGAATTCATTAGGAGCAAAAAATGAGGGGGAGATAAGGTTATTAAGACTTCAGTGCAGTATAGATAGGTCATATAACTTTGTTTTCAATCTCCAAGTTTACTCATAAATATTTTATATTCTGGATTAGAAAGACCTCCACTCCTCATGTCATCCAGCAGTCAAATAACATATTTCATGAAAATATGGAGATGTCATCTTGCATTCAGCTGAACATAGTGAATCACTGGAACAGGTGCAGGATGCTCTTCTCTCTGCCTTATTGGCCTGGGAAAAATAAAATACATCAACACAAATCTCTTTGTGGAAGAGAGAAAGTTAGGTTTCCTTAAATCACTTAAATGCTGATGATATTTTTCACAGGCTGAGTCCCAGTGGTTGTAAGTAATGATTGCAACACCTGGTGTACCACAAGAGGAAGAAAGGTCAAGGGAGTGTGGAATCCTCTCCAAAGTAAGGCAGTTAATAGAAGGGCTTGGCAAAACTATGAAAGATTCCCCTGGTGTTTAGTTGTTGTTGTCATTATGTATATTTATATACTATTTTTTTCTACATAACAAGTTCACAAAGTGGGTTAAAGATAAACTGATACGATCAGTTTCTTATTGATATTCTTATTGATGTTCCTAACAAAATAATTTTATGAAGTTGAAAATCAAAAGGATATCCAGAACCCCAAATATAGAATACATTTAGTAGCACTTTCTCTCTCTCACACACACACACAATTGCAGACGTGTATATAGTATAAAGTAGCTCATTTCTGATTTATATCTGCTGTTCTCCAATAAAAGATGGAGATCAAAAATAATGTTTTTATTTTATGTTCAAAATCCTGTATTAATATAATAAATTGGACTCAATGAATTGCAATGAAAGTCTGCAATAGTATAAATTCTGTAGATACTGCTATACTGAGAACTTCCAGGGTTAGTGCTACCTGTGTTCACATCTTTTGGAGGAACATTCACTAGAGACCTGGAATTTGTGTAATCATTACATGATTTACCATGTACAAGTTGAGCATCAGTGGAAAGAAGTAATGCACACCCTTAACAGGCAACAATTCTGCTGTCTCATATCAAAGTCTCAGAGACAGTCTCTGCATCTAAAAGTGTCTTCCAAACATTATCTCTTTCGCCATTTCTGTTTCTGCCTCAAGCTGCTGTTTCTTTTCCCATATACACATCTTTCATTAGCCTCTCTCCTTTGTTTGGTGTAGAATGTCATTTTCTCCCAGTTATGGTGGCTTTCACACACGAAACATTCCAGAGAGATTTTTGGGTACTTTCTATTAAGAAAGAACTCTATGGATAATTAAGGAGGATCGAAGTTCTTCTGTCCAGGCATGGCATCAAGGACTAGCCAGATAGAAGTCAGGCCAATTGCCCATCTGGTCAGCCTCAGAACTGTCAGCACCAGTGGTGCCATGAGTTGGGTGGAGGCACCATAGGGATTATCCCAGGATCCCCAGGATTATCCCAAGAAGATCCTTGAGTCAGAAAAGTAATTGCTTTAAACCTGTAGTGCAAACCTATTCATGTTGATTGGACCTCAAAACTCCAACAGTATAATGTGGAAGAAGATATATTTCATAACTCAAGACACAGAGAAATCCCTAACAGCCCAATTTTATGCATGTCTATTCATAAGTAAGTTACATTGACTTTGATGAGGCTTATCCTAGGAAAGTGAGTTTACAATTGCAGCCACCTTTTTTCTTTTTTCTTTTTTGGCAATAGCTACACAGTTATCATCAGATAATATTCACAACTTTCTACTGAAGGTAACCCACTATCTTGGCAAAATAATCGTTAATAGTAGGCTACTTCAGAATGCCAGGTGCAATGGAATGGCAAAGGATGCAAGCATCTTGTTGTCTCATGTGCTCCCTGAGGCACCTGGTAGGCCACTGTGAGATACAGGAAACTGGACTAGATGGGCCTTGGCCTGATCCAGTGGGGCTCTTCTTATGTTCTTACTTATTTACTCATATACTGTATGTATAGGTAAAATATTGTAATATTTTTGTATTTGTTTTGTGGTGTTACTTCAGTTTCTCTTCTGCATGTTTCTGAATTTTCTAATTTGCACTGGGTCTACATAATGTGAATGAAAGTGTTATTATTTGAGAGGGAACTATGCTGCTACAATTACTGCCGTTGTTTTCCCTGTGACATTCTTTGAGACTGTCTCCAAAATATACTTATCCAATTCTTGAGGGGGTGACAGACCAAGTTCACTCACAAAGCAATTGTATTCATAGGATTAAGGTCTACTGAAGTAAGGAGTAAGGTCTACTGAATTCAACGCAATTTACTCCCTGGTAAGTGTGTATAGGATTGCAGCCCTATTTCTAATTTATTAGCATACTCTGAACAAGACAAATAGCAAAGAGGTAAGATTGCTGTAACTCTGAACTAGTGAAACCATTCTGAGTTGAGGCGATCTATACAGCTTTTCAATAAATTTAACAGTCTAGAAGAAATTTCTACAATTTTATTATATAATTAAAAACTTAGTTTCACAAAATGAGAAACACAAAATAATGAATTGTTAGGTGCTAAACTTGCAGCAGCACATTAATGTTGACATGGTGTCTGTTTCTATGCCCTCTATTTGATATGATAAATGTTAAGACTTATTTTTAATCTGTTCAATGTTATAAGGTAGAAATACATACACCTGTATGTATTTATATGTGTGTGTTCTTTAAAAAAAAATTGCTGTAATGTCTTTGTAGATTGAAGAAGAAACTGGGCACTATGGGAAAAGAATGCAAATTATTCCAAACCTTTTGTACTTCCTCCTCCAGTTTAGCTACTTTGACCATAGGCTAGGGGCTCATGGGACATGGACCAGATTGAAAAACTAGAAGCAGACAGATGGTTATTTGTAATCATCATGTAAATGTAAATCCTATTAAAATGTGTGGTTTTTTAAAAAAAATTTCTTGGGACCTGAGAGTTTCTATTGTAGAAAGATTAAGCACTGGATATATAGATTAGAATAATTTTGACCCTTTATATTCACTTCCTCTATAAGTACTCAGACTCATTTAAACAAATTGCAGAGTCCATGGAGGGGCAGGGGAATGTATACCTAAATTGACGAAAGGTAAATTAGATCTTTACCCCATTACAGCATGTGCTTTAGCAGAAAGTGTTTATCTTCATACTTCTGTTGTGAAATAAGGTTGCATAGAATGTACTTTTACATACAGTACTTTCCATGATGCCATGCAGGAAGCCTCTACAATTACAAGATACCTGGAATGCCTCAATTAACTGTAGTCTAAAGCATCACTGATTTGCGTACTCTGTGTAAGTTTTTGACGCATTCAAAATGGGATGTGATGGAGATGTTTAAAGTCTTCGTTATTGTGCCATATTTATGACATTTTAAAAGATTTTGAGTCCAATCCTATGCATATCTACTCAGAAGTAAGCCCCATTATAATCCCTGGAGCTTACTACCAGGTAAGTGTGAATAGGATTGCAGCCTTTGTTAGTTAAAGGACACTGTGGGCACAATCCTAACCCACTTTCTAGCACTGACACAGTTGTGCCAATGGGACATGTTCTGCATTCTGCAGTGGAGGTAGTAGTCATTGAGGCCTCCTCTAAGTCAGGGAATGTTTGTTCTCTTTCCTCTGAGTTACATTGCCCTTACCCCGATGCTGGTTAGGCTTGCGCCTAGTGAGTGATTCTCTGTCTATGCTTAATTACTACCAGTATCAGTCAAAGATGAAGTGGAAGTGCCATCAGTCCTTCAACCAATCATACTCTTGATCTTATAATGTGTAGTGTGTCAAAGGTGGTGTGCAATATATATTATTGTACTTCTGTGGTAAGTTTGTCAGACTGTACCAGATGTGCCAATAGGACTGTATTAAGGGTCTGCAGTTTTAATTAAAACGTTAACTGTTCAGAATAAGGGCCAGTTCAGATATCACCTAGAACCAAGATTTAGTTGTGTTTTTGTAAGCCATTTCCTATCTGGGCACATAAGCTGTGTGTGGAGGAGGAAGTATTCTGCTTTTTGTTTATAACAAGCTAGGAAATGCTATGGCACCCAAACCAGGTGATTCCTGGCTTCTTCTAAACTGAGTTTGTGAACAAGCTACGATATGAAACTAGAATACAACTCCAGGTTAGTAGAGAGTGCATGGAAGCAGGATTAAATCCTGGCTTCACATGTCATCTGAATCAGCTCATTAAATGAAAAATGTGGTGGGTTCTATGTAGAATGCAGGAGCTAGCAACTGAACTGTCCCATTCGATATAATTTATTTGCTTCTTGGACTTAGTTGATTGATTAAAAAAACCCATAATTCCCTTTTCATTGTGACTGTTGTATCATCTTTTTTTCAGACAGTATTTGTTGTTGTTGTTGTTCAGTCACTAAGTCGTGTCCGACTCTTCGCGACCCCATGGACCACATCACGCCAGGCCTCCCTGTCCTCCACTAGCTTCCGGAGTTCGCCCAATTTCATGTTCATCGCTTCGGTGACACTGTCTAACCATCTCATCCTCTGCCGCCCCCTTCTCCTTTTGCCTTCAATCTTTCCCAGCATGAGGGTCTTTTCTAAAGAGTCCTCTCTTCTCATGAGGTGGCCAAAGTATTGGAGCTTCAGCTTCAGGATTTGTCCTTCCAGGGAGCAATCAGGCTTGACTTCCTGTAGGATGGACTGATTGGACCTCCTTGCAGTCCAGGGGACTCTCAAGAGTCTTCTCCAGCACCATAATTCGAAAGCATCTATTCTTCGGCGCTCTGCCTTTCTTATGGTCCAGCTCTCACAGCCATACATAGCTACTGGGAAAACCATAGCTTACCTTGGTTGGCAGGGTGATGTCTCGGCTTTTTATTTAGTTGTCTTAAGTTCGCCATAGCTTTCCTCCCAAGAAGTAAACGTCTTTTAATTTCATGGCTGCAGTCACCATCTGCGCTGATCTTGGAGCCCAGGAAAATAAAGTCTGTCACTGCTTCCATTTCTTCCCCTTCTATTTCCCAGGAAGTGATGGGAGTGGTTGCCATGATCTTAGCTTTTTTTAATGTTGAGCTTCAAGCCAATTTTTGCACTTTCCTCTTTCACCCTCATCAGAAGGTTCTTTAAGTCTTCCTCACTTTCTGCCATTAGAATGGTGTCGTCTGCATATCTGAGGTTGGTGATATTTCTCCCAGCAATCTTGATTCCAGCTTGTGAATCATCCAGCCCAGCCTTCCTCATGATGTACTCTGCATATAAGTTAAATAAGCAGGGTGACAGGATACAGCCTTGTCATACTCCTTTCCCAATTTGAAACCAGTCGGTTGTTCCATGTCCAGTTCTAACTGTTGCTTCCTGACCCGCATACAGGTTTCTCAGAAGACAGATAAGGTGGTCTGGTACTCCCATCTCTTCAAGAACTTGCCACAGTTTGTTGTGATCCACACAATCAAAGGCTTTAGCATAGTCAATGAAGCAGAGGTAGATGTTTTTCTGGAACTCTCTTGCTTTCTCCATGATCCAGCGAATGTTGGCAATTTGATCTCTAGTTCCTCTGCCTCTTCGGAAACCAACTTGTACATCTGGTAGTTCTCGATTCACATACTGCTGAAGCCTAGCTTGTAGGATTTTGAGCATCACCTTGCTAGCATGTGAAATGAGTGCAATGGTGCGGTAGTTCGAGCAATCTCTGGCATTGCCCTTCTTTGGGACTGGAATGTAAACTGATCTTTTCCAGTCTTGTGGCCGCTGCTGGGTTTTCCAAATTTGCTGACATATGGAGTGCAGCACTTTGACAGCACCATCTTTTAAGATTTTGAGTAATTCCGCTGGAATGCTGTCATCTCCGCTAGCTTTGTTGTTAGTGAGGCTTTCTAAAGCCCACTTGACTTCACACTCCAGGATGTCAGGTTCGAGCTCAGTGACCACACCATTGTGGTTATCAGGAACATTGAGATCGGCCTTATAGAGTTCCTCTGTGTATTCTTGCTACCTCTTCTTAATCTCATCTGCTTCTGTTAGGTCCTTGCCGTTCTTGTCCTTTATTGTGCCTACCTTTATTGTGCCTACCTTAGCATGAAGTTGTCCTTTGACATCATCTTGTTCTACTGACATCAGACAGTATACTCAACTGAATAGCACTATATTGTGAATTGTTGTTCATTATATCTTTATTTCATATTTAAAATAACGGCTGTGGTTCTCTCTCTTTTAGTTTGAGATTGCCTTTTATTTCTTCTTTTTTGTTGAAGCAAAACAGAGAGATCACATACTTCCAGTCCAAAAGGGTTTATAATCTTGACTAGGGAAAGGACTTCAGTAATTTATAGAAAGCAAAGGATTATTGCTTAGGGAAAGCCAGATGGCAGTGGAAGGTCAGGTAAGGGATAGATAACTACCTTGATGACATTAAGCTATTCTCAAGTGTGTACTGCAATATAGTTACAGTAATTTTGTGTGAATGTATCTGCTCAAGCAGATATTACTTTCAAAATTCTTGATCTCAGACTTTGATGACTTTCTGACTGCCATGCATGTCTGCTCAGAAATAAGCCCCATTAAAACCCATGGAACATACTGTCTAGAATTGTAGTCGGAGGAAATTCTTGTTGGCTGTGTTGTATAAGATATTTAAACTTTTTCACAAACTTTCATTTGTGGAAGAACAGCTTTTCTACACAATTTTTTAACCTTATATGAATAGACATATATAGAGAAATATTACAGAACAAGAATGTTTGAAGATTGGCATTGAGAGGTGGCACTGAGTTCTGATGCTATATTTCTTGTTTCTATACACTTGGCTGCAAGTAAGTGACTTGATGTCCGATGGATATCATGTCATATGCTTCCTCCTCTTTGTATTTTAGGACAACATTGCTTCATTTGGCTCTTTAATTAACACTCTCTTGAAGTTTTCTGCCTTTTTAATAACTGAGAACTGGTTGGTTTAGTTCAGAATACCTTTTGGTTAGAGGCTTTTGGCAGGCCATATGTGGGGAGGTGGTGCTAAAGGATGATCTTCATCCTGCCAAATGCACTCCTTTACTGAAATCAGAGTCCTTGCCAGCTGATGTTTGCACACATTTCTTTATTTTTATTTTCTGAGTCTAGACAGGGCAGACATAGGCTGCTCCTTTTATATTAGAAGCTAAATTAACCTTTAATTAGTTTCTCCCCCTCTTAGGATTTACCTGTGTGTCTTTAAAATGCTAAAACAATAAACAGAAGCCAATATCTGGAGCTGAGAGCCAGATTTATATGCATGCTCACCTCAGCCCATTCAGTGGCTAATCCTTCTGCATATAAATTTTATCATTGTGTGTAACTCTCGAAAATGGGAAATCGGCAGTTCAAAATGTTAAAACGGAGCACATTTTATTAACAGCAAAAGCAGTAAATTAAATCTGTTGATAAGCTGAGAGTGAACTATTTTTGCTGAACTGTTCGTCACTGTTCCTTTAGTAAGATACAGGCTTTTCTTGATTTCTCAGAGGGCCCTTTTTCCATTAAAGGTGAAATCTGTATTAAAGCAGTAATGAGACTCTTACATAGGTGAACTACAAGGAGAGAGATGCCCTAAATTTTAGAAGCTCATTTTGAGGCTATTTTCAGTTTTGTGTTGGTAAATGTGTCAATTAACCTAGAGGACATGGTTGGAAGAATAACAATGAAGTGGATATCATTTCTGGACACTAAAGCCTATTTCCTCGTTTACCTGATCTCATTTTTAAGAGTTGAATATCCCTATACATATTTCTTTTTGATTTGGGTTTATCTCAGATTGCCTAATGCAAAAATATTAAGCGAGAATAAAAGAGCAGGTGCTCATCTAGTACAACTGTGTCTATATGCCTATTATCTTGGCACCCATCAGAACAGTGGTGCATGAAAAGTAGTAATAATCCTGCCACAGGAAAGGTAAACTGCCTAGCTCCTTTTGCCAAGCTGGCTTTGAAATAGTTGCTGTGGAGATAGGTGTCAGCTGAGGGCGAAGCATACCAGATTTTCAAAAGGTTACAAGCAAGGTCCAGCATGCTGCTTTCCTTAATGAAAAGAATACTGCTATGTGGGTTTTTTTCTTCCCAGAATGTTACTCTGGCCAGATGTCACTTGGCAGGTGTATCTGCAGAATAAAAGGTGAACTGTAACTCTCTCTGTGTGCGTGCACACGTGTATGCAATTAGATGTGTCCTTGCAAAATACACATGTATGGCCTGTATTTACATGAGAAGAAAAGGCTGGCTATGGATCTGTATTTCTACTGATTGTGGATAGATTGTTTTACCTTGTTTATTAAATTACTGAAATAAACATTTACCAAGGACACTATTTGTTCCTTCGTATGTTGCCATGTCATGTAATGTTGCCACTTCCCCCTCTTTTTCCATCTTTCTTTGTATTCAGTGCTAAGGGATGATTTCCGCCAAAATCCCACGGATGTTGTTGTGGCAGCAGGTGAACCAGCCATTTTAGAGTGCCAGCCGCCAAGAGGACATCCTGAGCCTACAATCTACTGGAAAAAAGATAAAATTCGAATTGATGACAGAGAAGAGAGAATCAGTGTAAGTCCATTCTGCTGAAATGGGAACCCAAGACTGTTACCCTGGTTTCCTAAAGATGACAGGGCAATCTAATCCCCTCTTGGGTTGATGCAAGCCACTTGTGTTGCCCCAGCACTGTTGCGAACATGCCATAAAGCATGCTTACGCCAGCACTACTGGGACAGGACTAATGCAAGCAGCTGCATCGGCCTTGCTGCGCTGAAGACAAGTGCAGGTAAGTCACCTGTGCTGCAGAAGCTTTCCTGGGTGCAGGGAAAGATGGGAGGGAGTGGAATGGGGCAAGGGAAGAGCAGTGCCACAAGTGCGACAGAATGGGGAGGAGGAGGAGCCTGGTAGGCTGCATCCAAACCCCTGTCTCTGGGATGCAAGGCCCCAATTGAGACTGCTGCGACCTGATCAGACCTGCGCCTGCTGAACAGCAGGCACAGATCTGAGATGCCCCATAGGGGCAGCTGGCGTTGTACCCTTGCCCTAAAGAGGCAAGGCAAGAGGCTATATTTGTCTCCTTGCCCTAAAGAGGCTCCAGCAGCCTCCCAACCTGAGCTGGATACAGCATAGGCCAGGTGGCCTGCCTGTTCCAACGTAGGTTATGATTCACTGTAGATGTGTAGTAACATCCTAACATTCACTGTAGATGTGTAGTAATATTAGAGTACTTAACTACCATGAAATATGAATCACATAAGATTCATTTGGCTTACTTTGAAATGCCAGAGTGATTCCATAAAATACCATATAGTAACTGGCTCATCCTATAATTATTGGAAATTGTTCTAAAAACCTTTGTGTTTTGTGTTTGTGTAAGATGGGATACAATTTTGCAAGTCATAATCATGCTGATGTCAATTACTTTCTAATGTTACAAGCTTTCCTGGATGTTACAGTTTCTCCAAGTCATTGCAGTTAAATAACCACAGAGTTTGAAAGAGTAATGTAACAGCATTGGAAGAAATCCTTTTTTTCTGTAAGATCCACCTTGAGCTTTTTCACATAAATATTTTTCAAGTGGAAAGGAGATTACAAAGTTACTTCTCCCATCAGTTTGGTGAAAGTGATTTTGTGTCAGTCCCCTGTGGCTAAAATTGTAAATTGCTAGAGCCATAAAATTGGTGGTTTTCCAGTGTTTTATTACATGAGATAATTTTCAGTTTTGTTACACAGGGTTGCTTTTGTATAACTGTATATCACTCAAAAATTGTAACCACAAGGTGACTGGTTTTGCACTTCAGAAATGGTTCTATGAACTTGTCCTTTGACAGAGGGGGTAAACTAGTGTGTACTGTACTGCTGGTAAGTTTCCTACTTCCTAGCCAAACTAGAGAAATACTGTGAATGAGAAAAAATTAGCCTCTTGTATCACCCTGGGCAAGGAATTGCAAAGTTTGACTGAAATCAGTTAGACATCTGCTGTGAAGGAAAACAGACTATAGGTTTACTACAGTGAATTGTTTCGTGCTTTTACAGGTTGATATAAGCTAGCAAGCTTATAGTGCAGGCAGGCAGGCAACTGGCATCCTGAATGCTTGAAGAGGTTAACAGGAAGCAGGAGATTAACTGTTCCCTCTTTCCTCTATAAGCCTGCAAGCTTGTAGCAACCTGTAAAAGCAAGGAACATTTACTGCACCAAGCCTTTAAACAACATTAATGGGCATAAGTGTGCTGAGATAGAGTTCCCCAAATTTACAGGTTCTGTATCTTGGGGGTGGGGGGGTTGGTACAGGACACACATACACATATTTTCATGTGACCAAGTGAAATAGTTGAAAACACGTTAGCAAGGCATATGCATTTTTAATTTTGTGCTATCTTTCAGGCATGTTGCCTTTATACACACACACGCACGCACAAGTTTTTTTTTTGCCAGAATAGCACGTTAGACTGATAAAATTGACTTGGAAGACCCATATTGAAATAGCTCAGCAATAAAACTAACTGGGTAGCTGTAGTGAATTCACCTTCTGCCAGCCTAAACTATGCACAGGAGTGTTGTGAGAGAATTATGTGAGATCAGAATTGTAAACTATATGAACCACACACAAAAATGCTATAGAAATAGTTACTACCTAGATACTACATATGAAATGTTTATCTCTGCATATGTGAAATATATGTCAATGTATTCAAACTTGTAAGCATTTTTCATTTCTTTGCAACAGATACGAGGAGGAAAGCTTATGATTTCCAACACCAGAAAGAGTGATGCTGGGATGTACACATGCGTTGGCACCAACATGGTGGGAGAACGGGACAGTGATCCAGCAGAACTGACTGTCTTTGGTAAAGAAACTTCAGAAATATATGTTTTCTTCTCCTTTTGAACTGCAGAAACAAAATATAAATGAACAATCTCTGTGGGCAAAGTACAAAATATCAAACTAATGCTTAAAGTCTAATTTTTTTTTTGAAGCTGCATCTCATAATTTACAGTGAAGCACAAATCTCAAGAGTTCTAATTTGTTAGTAAAATTCTAAAATGAAACATACTTTTTTCTCCTTGAGTACATAGTTTAAGCCCAATCAAATATTCTTCAATAAATGCATACACCTAGGAACCTTAATCCAGTGTGGTAATATGGCCTGTCACAAAATTATCAAAGGCAATTGAGACACCTTTAACACAGTTGACAGATTGTGCTTTGGAGAATTTCAGATTCATGTAGCTTGGTTAAATTATTTCTTATTCCCTTGCGCTGGCAGATCAAAGCTTTTGTAGTGCTGCGCAAAAGAACTTGGGTCTGCAGATACTTTCACAAGATCTGTTCTTCATGTTTTTATCATGTTGTACTCATCCAATATGGTTGTCTTTTTAAATCTGAATAACAATTTGGTTCTTTGTGCTGATGATTGAATATCAGCTACTTAATATACAAGTTGGTGAAGCGTCTATGTTAAACATGTCGCACAACAAAATCAGGATCATTTCCCCAATGAGAAGAGTTTAGAGAGGGCATGCTGGAATGATCTTAAATCTAAATCTCTCCTATTAACAATTGGATAATAGTATTATAAAATACTATTTTATAGCAGTACTCTCAGTGGTGACATTTCTAATGCCATTAGCAAGGTTTCTGTAGGCACCAATCCAGAGGTCTTAAACCAGACCAAAGAAAATCAATTAGAAAAAAGTAAGCTAGCGTAAAATTATAATAATTTCTTCACTCTCCTATGTTACATTTTTTCATGCTCTTAGAATGAAATGCCATACTTTGATCTTGTGTCTACAACAGGTCTGCCAGCAGAGGCCCAGAAAACCCAGTAATATATTTTAGAAATTGGCTTGCTTTATGTTTGAAAAGATGCATTTCTAATATGGAAGCCTTTTGAAAAAGTGTATAAATGGGAAAAATATCAAAACTATTTTGGTTTCATATTGAAATTGAAATTTTGGTTTCATATTGAAATTAAGGATATCTCCGTTCTTCCTCCACCTCCTTTAAATTTCAATGTATTTTAATTTAACATAGACTTTTCAAAAAGGTGACATTCCTCAACTGTAAAGAATGTTTCAAAGAAGCTGATGGCTTTTGCTCACTGAATAAGCCATGCTGTATTGTGAAATATTAATATTAGATTAGTGTTGCCATTACAGCTCCTAGAGTTAAGGGTTAAGACATATCCATGCCTTTCTAAAGAATATACATGCCTTTCTAAAGAACTGTGAGAATTAATAGCTCCTCGTTAATCTTCAAAATGTAATGTACACGGCCATAATATCCTCAAAACTCCTGCTACACAGTATAATGACATGCATTCATCCATTCTGCAAAGGTCTTCTGTGTGTCAGCACCCGTATGTATGGCAGTGGTGGTGAAGGTGAATTGTGGCTCATTCATTGTTTTTCCAATGGTGCCTAGCCAGGAAAGTTAATAGGGAATTGGACAATCAAAAGTCAAGATTCTTCTTTCACTGTAGCTGCAGGTGGTGGGAAAATTACACCTTACCTGCTGGCGACCAGTGCACTATTGGGAATACACTGACAAGACTTTTGCCCCAGGATCCCCCAAAGCTGGAGCTGCCACTGAGCTTATTGCTGCCACTGAGCTTAGCATAACAAACCAAAAGCTACATCAGCTTTTAAAGAGTTTTCTGTAATATGCATTACACAAATAGTTCAGTCTGAGGAAGTCCCTCTAATCTAGGAAGAAGAAAAAGGAAAAAGGGAAACAATTGAAATCAGTGGTGTCATTCAAATGATTTAGGAACAGGAACTCACTTTTGATTGGCACTTGTCGGGAACCCGGAACCAGCCACGGAGCCCGTTAGGATCCAGAACGCCCGTTCTGGTCCGTTCCCTCTGAATGCCATCACTGGTTGAAATGTTGGAGATATTGCCTAGGGCCTTGTCTTCACTGACAATTGACCACACATTTTTGTCCATTTAATATTCATCTCACCACACAGGGCAGTATGAGTCAGTGGATATATGACACACAAATTTAAATCCTAAATCAATGAGAGCCCCTTAGATTTATCTTTGATCATGTCATGTTGCCCCACAGGGCTGCCATTCACTGGACCCCAACTCAACGCACAGCCAGTCCAAGTTCTGTGCACGCTGGGGTTGTTTCTGGACACACCTGTTTGCAAAGGAGACCTGCCAGAAATCCAGTTTAGGAGAAACTGAAGGACTATAGGCACCTCCAGTTGTTTGGAGTTCAGAGAGGGCCAATCACAATGTTCCTTGTCCCAAGGTCCTGGTAAAATATTCTAAGGGCACAATCCTAAACTGAGTTAGGCCGGCATAAACTAAGCCAGCAACGTTTGGCCAGCACAAGGGACACCGTAAAGTATGTTTGGACCGGTCTTGGAGTCAGAGAGGCCAGCACACAGATGTGAGCCATCCTCCCTGACTCCGAGAGTAGTCCAAACACACTTTATGGTGGCCCTTGTGCTGGCTTAGTTTATGCCAGCCTAACTCCAATTTAGGATTGCGGTTTAATTCAGTAGTGGCTGAAATGGCTAAGGATGGATTTAGGCAGATCAGTTCCTTCTCATAGACACACAGCTATTTTTTTATAAATGTATTGATGGAATAAATGTTTAGATTATACAAAACAAATAGGTATTTAAATTAAAATCAAGTTACAATTCTAAGCATTTGCTGCAATTACAATAAGTTAATTTCTTACTAGACTATCTCTCACCTATATAGTTCTGAGCTTAAGGAAAGGGCAGACCTTCCCATCTGCAGTACCACCCACAGCAGTCTTGGAACAAATCTATGGTGAGAGGATCCTGATGGGTCCTAGCAACAAAATTTTAAGCATGAAAGTTATCTTTCAGTGCTTCCCTGGCCAGTCTGGACCTAATTATTTAGCTAAGGCATCTGCTACCCAGGGCAGAAAAGATTTTGTAGCTTTCCTCCATGACAAAATAAAATTTAGTTTATTAAGTAAGTAAATAAATAATAGGTTACTGGTTAACTGACCATAACTTTCGATGGTATCATAATATATTATATTATTCGTACTTACGATGTTTTTCACAATTAAAATGTTTTCCAGTTAATTGGCCATAACATTTGATGCAAAATATATATTCCACTGCAGTTTGCTTCAGTGCATTCACCATTAAATTATCTTTCCAATCTATATACAAAAAAGAGAACGTGTGTGTGTGTGTGTGTGTGTGTGTGTGTGTGTGTGTGTGCGCGCGCGCGCGCGCGCGCGCGTATGTTCCCATAGGCTCTGCAAAGCCTGGACCGATTGACACCAAACGTGGCACGCAGACACCTTGCGGTCTGGCGACAAACACTGGGGGGTCAGAGCCCCCCTAGGACCCCCGGGGGTGTGGGGGTGTGGGGGTGTGGGGGTGAAATGTAAACGGACGACATCAGTGTCGAATCTGTCGTTTCCGGGGTCTCTGAGACGAGCAGCGACACCCCTGACACCATTTGACTCTGGGTTCGGCCCCCCCTCAGCATGGGGGGGCCAGAAAGGGTGCAAAACAAACCGTCCACCATGTCCTCCTGGAATGCCTGGACCGATTGACGCCAAACTTGGCATGTGTGTGCCTTGCAGTCTGGCGACAAACACTGGGGGAGGTCAACCCCCCTAGGACCCCTGGGGGTGGGGGTCCGGGGGGCCCCACGTGAAAATGCTCAAAAACATCAGAAATTGGCATCAAATCCGTAGTTTCCGGGGTCGCCGAGATGAACGGTGACGCTCCCGACGCCGTTGGAGTCCAGATCCGCCTCCCCTCAGTATGGGGGGCGAGAAGGGGTGCGAAACAAAACGTCCGCCATGCCCTCCTGGAACGCCTGGACCGATTACCACCACACTCGGCATGCGCATGCCTTGCGGCCTGGCCACAAACACTGTGGGGGTCGGGCCCCTCTAGCACCTCTAGGGCCCCTCTAGCACCCCTCTAGCATGGGGGTGCACAGGGGGCCTCACGTGACAATGGTCGCAAATGGCCAAAATTGGCATGGAATCCATCGTTTCCAGGGTCGCCGAGACGAGTTGCAACGCTCCTGACTCCTTTGGAGTCTGGGTTTGGGCCCCCTCGGCCTGGGGGGCAAGAAGGGGTCCGAAACAAAACATCCACCATGTCCCACTGGAACGCCTGGACCGATTGCCACTAAACTCGGCATGCAGATGCCTGGCGGCCTGGGGACAAACACTGCGTAGGTCAGGGACCCCTACCATCCCGGGGGGTTGGCTACGCAGGGGGCCCAACATGAAAATGTCGAAAACAGCCGAAATCGGTGTCGGATCCATAGTTTCTGGGGCTGCCGAGAAGACCAGTGATGCTCCCATCGCTGTTGGAGTTCAGGTTCCCCCCCTCGATGTGGAGACGAGAAGGGGTGTGAAACAAAACTTCCGCCATGCCCCGCTGGAACGCCTGGAGCGATTGACATCAGTATATTTTACAGTCTGGGGACAAACACTGCAGGGGTCAGATCCCCCTAGTGCCCCCAGGGGTGGGGGTCCACAGGGGGCCCCATGTGAAAATGGTCAAAAACGGCCAAAATCAGTGTCAAATCCATAGTGTCTGGGGTCACCGGGACGAATGGCGACACTCCCGATGCCGTTTGAATCCACGTTCGGACTTGGGATAATTTGTTGCCCGGGCAACGCTGGGTAAAAAAACTAGTGATATATAACATAATGGTATTATACAGACATACCAAGGTCTTCACAATTTTGACCACTACTATCAAGCTCAGCTTATTGTTCCCCCTTAAACCTAGCCTAGCTACCCCTGCACCTCCTTAGCTTTGCCACTGTCTGGATCCTTATCCAAACCTTCCAGAACTCTGGTGTCACTGGCTGATGCAACCTCATTCACCTCCTTCTACACTGATGCTACACCTTCAGCTGTAGCAGTTTATCTCTAATTAGTGCCTAGCGTTCTCAACTTTCAAATAGATATCACATGTGGCCAGGCTGGAAAACACTGATAAGCCCTTCTCCCTAGCAATGCAAAGCACAGTGTCTCTTTGCTACTCAAACTGGTTTTCAGACTATCAAAATGTAGTACAGATTAACATGGATTTTTAATTTCCTTGACAGATAGATTGTGAGCCCTTTTGGGACAGGAAGCCATTTAACTTTATTATTAGCTTGTAAACCGCTTTGTGAACTTCGTGTTGAAAAGCGGTATGTAAATGTGATTGATTGATTTGATTGATTGATTGATTGATTGATTGAAAGTTGCTGTCTTGCAGTCTAAGGACGCCAGGCTTTGCTCTGTCTATTCTTGATACAGGCAGATCATTGTGTGTACTTCTTGAGTGTTCCATTTAAAAAAAATATGAGGGACAACCAACTTCGGCTGCAGTCCTATGCACGCTTATCTGAGAGTAAGCCGCACTGAACTCAGAGAGGCTTATTTCTGAGAAAATATGCATAGGGTTGTGCTGCTCGTTTATTTGAAGGTGAATAAAAACATAGATCTAGATCCTCAGGAGTATGCTTGTTTATCTTTTGTCAGAGACTGGTTGGAAATCAAAGTCATATGCCGGAGTGGGGATGGGGGTGGGATAGCCCAGTTATTTAATTTCACATTGTATGTTGACAGGAATATAAGAAGGTACAGATAAGAAAAGGAAGTGCAAACACAACACATCACCCAGAAATAATGCAGTATGGATATCTCTTTCGGAACTGTCACAGGCATATGTCAACATCAGTTTCGGGTTTATTAATGTGTTGCATTTTGACATTGGATTGAATCCAAAGAAAGTTGATTATTACTAAATCTCTTTTTAACTTTCAGTTGAATTTAGTCAAAACTAACTTTCATTGGATACAACCCATTCTGAAGTGATTTTTCCCTGTGAAGTCACTTTTCGGTGACTTCTCCCATGTTATTTTTACAAAGTAGGTGTTGAATTTATGGTCGACTCAATTCAATTCCTAGCCAGTATTCAGGCATGCCCTTTGCGCTTGCTAACTAGTCCTAGAAGAAATGATTGAATGTGTGTTTGTGTTACTGTACATTTCTGTATTGATGGTGTGTG
>JAJKFI010000029.1:12103255-12147561 GCA_029204185.1 Lerista edwardsae
GTGTGTGTGTGTGTGTGTGTGTGTGTGTGTGTGCATATGAATTACAAATACATCCAAATGAATGAATTACAGAGCTGACGCACTTAATTCTCATTGGGAATTAAAACTCATATGTCATTTCTAGATGTCCAGCATTACCAAGTCAAAGAAATACCATTTTTTCCCCACTTGAGCACCATTTTCCACAAACAACTCAACCTATAATTAAGATGTGGTAAAGTCATCATATGAAGGTTTCCCCATGTTAGAAGTTTAGTCTCTCAGCTACTTAAGCCTGTTTTTATAATGTCACCTAAGCAGTATATCCTGGCATAGAAGTTAACATTAGTAATTATTACTTTGGCAGCAGGAAGTGTGCCCTAAGCTCCTACGGCACTTGAACATTCTATCTTGGGTGTTTAATATTGATTTAAAAGCCTGCTTCTACCATCCCAGTACAGTAAATGTTGGCAATGTACTTAAAATAACCCCAGAACAGGATATTAAGGTGCCACGTGTGGGAAACTGGAAGCATTTTAATGATGTTTCTGGCAAATGCCAGAAAGTGCTGAATAAGGGACAGAAAAGTTAATTAGTCCTTTGCTGATAAATCATTTTCCTTTTTTTAAAATACGAGTTAACAGATTTTTCTTCATATCCAGATTCATTTTTCTACATGTTGATATTTCAAATTCTAGTTTTCCAGGATTCAGTCCCTCATTATTTTAGTCTTGAAATGTTTTCTACCAATACCTAAAATCAGTCTTAGCATGTCACTCACAGCTGATCCTTCCATGCAGTGAATTTTAGTTGTTTAGCAGGCGCAGATCCGAGGAGTACATAGGAGCAGAGGCAGATCTAAGGGAGGGCAAAGCTCTAAATTTTGCAAGAAGCCTTACCTTGCAGTGGAAATCACTGCTCTCCTGCACCGTTTTAGCCAATCCTCACAGGGAAAAGCAACATCTTGGCATTGCTTACTAGGTACAGCAGCAAGGGAGAGGAGGGATTTACATGACAGGGTAAGGCTTCTTGCAAAACTTAGAGCTTTGCCCTCCCTGTAGATCCGCCTCTGCATAGGAGAGGCTGGAGCATCCCCTACAGTAAGGGAGCAAATATTCCTGGTTGGGCCGAATCCAGAACCTGCCTTCCCCCGCCCACAATCTCCCTTCCCCCGCCAATTCCTGACCCGGACCCTCCTTCGTGCCAACCGGCTTCAGTCAGCGCAAGAGAGGCTTGCTGTCGTTGCTCTCAGGCCAACGTTACTCGGCACCCCTGCGTTGGTGCTAGTGACGTAGCACCAATGCAACGACAATACAGGGAAGCCAGGATTGTGTTGTTAGGATTGTATCTGATTGTTAGGATTGTGTATCTGATGAACATCAGAGGTGAGGAGAAAGATTAATGAAGATCAAAGATTTGGACTAGGCTAAAAAAATTTCTCTGCAAACTGCTAAGCAAATATGCCCTTATTTGTTTTATATGTATATTTCTTCAAGTTTATTTAGGCTATGTATTGGATTAAAAATTTGCACATGAGAAGATGTTTTGAGTGTGAGTTGGAAAATACAACACATCCTTCAGGCAACCACTTCTTCATTACATTTTAATAGTCTACAAATTATCAATGATTGTTTATATTACTTTGAAGGATATGCAGAAGGAATATCTGAAATGCATCATGCTTTTTGTTACATGTGGCAAAATATTCGCACAATTCATTAAGGCAGTGGTTCTCAAACTCTCAGGGAAATTTGGGCCACTGTAAGAGCTTGCGAGGGCAGGGCCTTACTTGTGAGGAACCCTGTGTAAGCCTACACAGGGCTCCCCAAATGTCTATAGAAGCAGACATAGCGATCGCCACCCACTTTCAGTTTTGCAATAGTAACCTGGAAGTGGGTTGCAATAACTTTTTGTATTTCTGCAGACATTTGGGGAGCCCTGCAGAGGCTTACACAAGGCTCCCTGCACCCCGTGAAGCCCGGTGCAGCGACATGTAAGGCATTTGCAGCCCCTGTTATCCCAAGGAGCAACGTGATCCTGGGGGTCGTGTCGCTACCTTCATCCTGCCCCCGCCCCTTAAAGGCAAAGGGGAGGCGTCATGACACCCCAGTTTGAAAACCTCTGCATTAAGGGAAAAGTATGGGCTATGAATCACCAGCTTATAAACAGGCAAGGGTTTTTCTGCTTATTCAGACAGGATCATTTTTCTGAAAGGCTTCTGTCATTCAATGGAGGAAATATAAATGGTTGTATACATCTCACAAATTCTGTAGCACGTAACATAACTCTGTCAGAATTTGCAAATGCTGATAACCAGCCAACTTTATAACTACAAAGTTTCTTCAGAGGTTTTAAAGGTTATAACAGCAATAGGCCAAATGTCTGACATGACATATAACTATTTTATAGTGCTCTTCAAAGGATTTTAATATCACCACAGAAACCAAGTGGGTTGTTTCTTTACGTAGGTAAAGCTTATAAAACAGCAGCATTGAACAAGTTACGTGTTATTACGGACACAATCCAGAGCACCCATTTGGCTGGTGCTTCTCACTAGCACCAGCCGAAGTGTGTTGCAAGTGTGCCACAAGGCATGTCTGCACCACGGAATTAGGCTCTAGGCTGCACTGACCCATGGACAGTGCAGTTAATAGCAGGTAAGCCACTGCTGTGCTGGCCAGCTTTGGAGGGTGGGGAAGACAGCAGGGAGGTGAGGGGAGGTGGAACAGAGTGGGGGGAAGGCAGCCCAGAGTGGGATCAGGATCTGGCTGTTAGGTGGGATCCTATCCCCTGTCCCCAAGCCATGCGGCTCCAATCCAGGCTGCTTAGACTTGTGCCTGCTATTTAACAAGTGCAGGTCCAAGCAGCCCCATAAGGCTGCCCAGGGCTTACGCTGGGGTAGGGGAAAAACATCCCGTTGCCCTACAGTGAGCCTCAGCTACCTCCTACCCTGTGTAGGATTCAGCACATGCCTGCCCGCCTGCTTGATCCTACTCAGGTTAGGATTGGGCTGCCTGATTTAAATTTATAGGTGACTATTGTTGACAATTTGTGCGTCTTTAATGTTGACTATTGTTGCAAATTTTAATTATGCCGTCAGAATTGATAAACAGGCTTTTAAAGAAGTAATATTTTCAGAAAAAAACCTGCTATGGAATTAGATTGTCCTATGTAAGAAACATTTTTAGCATGCATCAGAAGCCGCATTCTTTTTATTTGTCTCTTGGGAGATTAACTTTGTAAGCAAGTTGTGCAGGTGATTCAAATCCAGTTAATCGTACATAAAGACTGTTAATTGCATTGGCAATGACATTCACTGTGATCGTTCTAAAGAAGTATAATTAGCTATTGGACACATTCAGGAGGCTTTCTGAATGCCACATAAGCAGAAAACAACAAGGGAAATTAATTTCTTTCCTGACAGCAAACTGCAGAGATGATGAGAAATGGAATTGATAACTGCAATTTGAATGTCTTTAGTATCTGTAGCCTGAACTTCTATTGCACCTTTTCTATCAATTCAGAAAATTCAACATTTCTTTTGTCTTAAGAAACATGTATGTGCTTTTACCCAAGGCAAGTTGATC
Organism: Lerista edwardsae; assembly: GCA_029204185.1. Taxonomy (NCBI): domain Eukaryota; kingdom Metazoa; phylum Chordata; class Lepidosauria; order Squamata; family Scincidae; genus Lerista; species Lerista edwardsae. Next base: position 12,106,822 of record JAJKFI010000029.1, read on the forward strand.
CATGAGGCTGACTGGAACATTGACAGGAAATGCCTCTTCTGCTGCTCTTTCTCTTCTAGCCCCCTAAAAAAAAAGAGGAAATGTGGAGGAGAACTGGAGGAGGAGTAGAGGCTGCTGCTGAATAAGGGAGGGTGGTTTTTCATGCACCACGTCAGGTGTAAGAAGGTCTCTGGTCAGCTCTGATTTTATAGCATGGTCCCAAGCAAAGTTAGAGCTGATTCACATCACCAGCTGTGGTGCTGCAATCAACACGTAGAATTGTTGTCTCCGAAGGATTATATGTATGACTAGATCGATCATAGGATAAGTGGAAACTCTTTGTTTGAATGTCTCTCACCTCCTGTCAGAATCTTCTAGACACAGTCACCATGTCCACTGTGGATTGGATCATTCCCAAACATTTAATTTAGTCAATTCAATTCAATTCAAAAAACCTTTATTGGCATAACAGAGGAGACACAGAAAAACACAAGAAAAAAACAAAACAACCTAACCAATAATCTTTAAAATTTCGGACAAATACATGGCAACATTCAATGTGATAGCACTCTGGTAATCACACAAGAGAAAGGAAATAGTGTCAGAAGAAGAAAGAGAAAGAGTAAGAAGAATAGGTTGGAGAAAAGAAACACGAAGAGAGTGATGAAAAGGACAGTGTAAGAGAATATGTTGAAGGGAATCAGGGGAAGTGTGGCAAAAAAACAGATTCTTTTGTCTCGCGGAATCCGAGAAGCGCCCAAGATGGTAAGCCGTAGGGAATATATTTAAGCAGGCAAGCATGAAGGCTCTATGTTGAAAGGGATTTGTTAGTTGAGTAAAGTAGTTAAGGGGCTGACCACCAGAGGGGGGAAGATCAAAAAAGGAAGGGGAGCAAACTGGGTTCATATGGGCTTTAAACTCCTCCAATTCATGTTGGTAGAGTTGATTTTTTATGCGACTATGGGCAACTTCCAGGGAAGTATCGAATAAGGATTCTAAAGAAATGCCAAGTGAAGAAAGTTTAATTTCAAAAATGTGAAACCAATTGAATCTATATGGATCCTTTAAAATAGCAGATAATAAAGAATTGTTAGAAAGGCAAAGAAAAAGGCGCAACCAATATTTGAAAGAAATTGACCATGCCACCGTTGATGGTAGGTGGATACCTAATTCAGAAAAAATAGTGGAAGAATTGACTACGTTGGGGATACCCATAATTTTCCTAAGAAAGGCAGTGATAAAATTGTTTAGATTGTTAGAGAAAGCAGTAATCCAAATGAGCACTCCATAGAGAAAGTAAGAAAGCAGTTTGAGATGATAAATTTCTAAAGCAGCCGGGACATACTGATTTCCGGATGAATGGTGAAATTTAGAGATGGCTTGTAAAAGGGAAGTAGAGGTGGCTAAGACTGATTTAATGTGTGGAGACCAATTAAGTTTATAGTGTAAGGTGATTCCCAAATATTTATGGGAGGGGACCTGTTGAAAAACTTGAGAACCAATCCTCCATGGAGAAGGAGACCAAGATTTGGAAAAAACTATAATTTTAGTTTTATCAGAATTAATAGAGAGATGGTTAGTGGAACAATAATTCTGGAAGGCTGAAAGGGATTGACGTAGACCAGTTTTAGAACGGGAAAGCAAAACAGCATCATCTGCATAAAGTAATATATTAATGAGTTCGTCATTCAAAGCAGGAGGAGAGGTGTTATAAGCAGTAAGGAAAGAAGGAAGATCGGCTAGATAGAGATTAAATAGACATGGAGCCAGAATGCAGCCCTGTCGGACTCCTTTGTTGACAGGAATAGGAGGAGTAAGAGAATTGGAATTGGGAAGGCGAACTTGACATGAATTATTAGAATGGAGCTTACGGAGGAGAAATAAGAGGCGAGGGTCAATGTCCCATTTTTGAAGTTTGTCCCAAAGAGTGACTCTATCTATAGAGTCAAAAGCACTCCTGAGGTCAACAAAGGCTACAAAGAGATTGGATTTCTGAGAATTTAGTCATATTTAATCAAATTGACTTATTTAATCAAATAGTTATCATTAGGGTTTGCATCACCTGGTGCGAGAGATGTCACCCCCCATGATAGACCTCCTCCTGTACCAGTCCATGCAGCATAAATTATAATATATGCACAGCCTAAATGCAGTGGGATCACTTAGGGTTGGTATAACCTTCCTTTAACTGTCTGTCTATTTAAATGTATAACCGTACAGGTCACCCAACAAATCAATAAGCCAAAAATACCCAGTGGCCAACTTGATAACATTCGCACAAATGAATAAGAATTCAGCTCTGATACATGTAAATGAGAACTGACTCATACTAATACCTTAGTGGTTCTCTGCTGTGTTTTAGGGCGCAATCCTAAACTGAGTTAGACCAACATAAGCAAAGCAGGCAAAGTTTGACCAGCACAAAGGACACCATAAAGTATGTTTGGACCACTTTCAGAGTCAGAGAGGACAGGACGCAGACATGAGCCATCTTCCCTGACTCCGAGAATAGTCCAAACACGCTTTATGGTGGCCCTTGTGCTGGCCAAACTTTGCTGGATTAGCTTATGCCGGCATAACTCCAGTTTAGGATTGCGCTCTTAATAATATACCTCTCTGACTCTCAGAAAAAGCAATCTCATTAGTCAGTTTTGAGTTAAGGAAATCCACTCTTCATTTCTAAAGCAGTTGTGTTAACTTTCTCTGGGTATATCTTTTGATCGAATGCAGCTATTTCAATGTGGTTTGTTTCACTGCATTCTGCATTAACTTCTGCATTAAATGATATATAACATGGTGCTATTAATAGAAAATACCAAGATTTTCACAATTTGGCCAGTATTGGTGTCAGTTCCCCCTTGAGTACCTCACCCCCAGTGCTGTCCACACCTGCTAGTGACACCGCTGTTAATATCTTTCATCTTTTTTTTTCTGACTTCAGACGTCTAGAATTGCATTCAGTGAATTGTCAAGAAGTAATGCAGAACAGTTATCAATGAAGGGTATGATTTAGTTCATCACAGGATCAGGGCCTGGGCAAGATAGGATCAATGAAGTCCTCTTTTCTCCCTCCTTCCAGATCACAAGTAACTTATTCCAAGCAGAGATGTTTGAGGATATAGAAGGTCTGCATTTCCCCTAATGCTCCATAATAGGGGAACAGGATTCTATTGAGCCTGTGGGAATCTTCTAGACATAGTTGCCATGTCCACTATGGATTGGATTATTCCCAAACATTTTAAATTTAATCAAATTGACTTATTTAATTTGAAACTCTTGTTTTCAAGAGCGACCCGCATTTCTCAGGAGGCCAATCAACCAGGTGGTTTTGGAGGAAGAAGCTGTAGAATTCAGGTGCCAAGTACAAGGGGATCCTCAGCCAACAGTGCGTTGGAAGAAAGACGACAACGATCTGCCAAGAGGAAGGTAGGAAGAACACTAATCGTTAATCTCCATTCTGATAACCTTGGTTGCTGTATTTGCTAAATTTTGCTAATCCGAAAAAAAGTTACGGAAGCTTTGTGCCTTGTTGGACGCATGCTCACACAGTATATACTGGGCCACCTCTCAGGATAACTAACACAATGGAGGACAGCAGCCCTGTAACTTTAGCAGTTTGTAGAAGTGGACATTTTGACAGATGCAGTGTGTCATGATTGTGAAAAATGCTTTCCCTGCTGAAATTCCTTATTCTGCTTAGCTATAAAACATACAGGAACCATGTCCTCCTTTGTATCTGATTATCCTACATTACACAACTTGGAGGTTAAGTGTTTGACTGAGTAACTCCATGAAAGCAAAGGTCGATACTTATAATGAAACGGATGTTGTAATGATGCCCCAAAAGCTTTTTGTGATCTTTCAAAAAAAAATAATCATATCCAACTTCTCAGTTTGTATTTGTGGATCAGTAAACCTTAAACATGATAACATTCAAAACTTGGTACTGACAGATTTTTGTTTGGGGATACATTTCAAAGTAGGAGAATGTGTGTATGCACAAATGTTATGAAGCATGGATTTAAAATGGTAAAGCATCAGATATACTACAGTCTGGGAATATTCTTAGACCCAGCATTGTCACTGGAGGCTCTGGAATGTTTAGTTACTCAGAGCACCTTTCACCAGTTTCAGCTTGTGCACCACCTGCAGCATATCCTGGATAGGGATAGTTACCTGTACTCTCCTATCTAGATTGTTGCAATGTTGTACACGTGGGGCTACTCTTGTAGACCATATGGAAACTTCATTTAGTTCATAATGCTGCAGCTAGGATTCTAAGAGTGACGCCATGCTGGAAACCTATTTCACCAGTGTTGTAATTGATAGTCCATTTCTGAACCCATGTAGAAAACAGTATACAGGTTGGTCTAAAAAGGCCTGCCTTCATATCAGCTTGCCCACATACCACGAGAAATTGGATGTTACTCCCTTCTGGGAATTTGAAATTGGAATCCTGCATTTGGAATTGAGAAAGTTTGCTCCCAAGGAGAGGACTTTTTAAGGTTTTTACGTTGATGTAAGATGTAAAAAGGTGGAGATGGAGAAAGATGTAGAAAAGTGGGAACATGTGCTTTTAGAAAGGAGAACCCCCTCTCACCAGTTGGGGAAGAGGTCTTTAATGTTTGGAACCCCTCTATAAAGGCTTGTGAATGTGGCCATAGTCCATTATGTGAATATTTTTCTTTTCCTTTTCTAATGAAACAAATAAAAAATGAAAAGTGCATATTTTCCTTTATTTACATGGGTTAGCCTCAACTCAAACATGCATTTACTTACTTCCTTTGTTGTTGGCTCCCATACCTCTCTGTTAATATCTGCAGAGAACAGTGCTTTAAAAAGCCAGATAATCCATCAGATACAAGGAGCATCCTTTACACTTATTGCTGGAAAAGCATGGGATCCGGACATGATAGAATAGCCTCAATGCCACTCTGGGCACATATGAGATCAACTCCTAAAGATGGCTAATGGAAGCAGTTTAGATCAGAATACTCTCCACAGAATCCACATACCACATATTTACTACGTATTTTGCATTTTGTCCAGGGAACTAGTTAATCAACTATGACTTGGTGAACAGCTTGGCTTACCAGCTTTCCCCATGGCTAAAATAATAGGTTTGCTGTACAATATTGTTTTGCAGTTAATAAAGTGTTTAATATTAGCTGTTCCAAAGGCATCAGATCAAAAACGCTTGGATATCATTCTCCAACTGTTTCCAAAACAGTTTTGCAAATTGATCAGAATAGTGCACATTTCAAGTGGCTTATTAATGTGACTTTTCTCCTTGACTTATATTTGCCACAAATAGGACTGACATTGACATGCATCTCCCTAAATAATGGAGAGCATCAGTAATGACTTTTAACTAAATATGTCCCAAATCAAGTCTGGAATCTTCTGCCTTATTTTGGCTTAGATTTGTGATCATTGTTATTCTCTGAGATTCTGTGGTGTAGGGGATGACATTTCTTTGGCTTAACATTTAATAAAATTTGATTAGGGTTTGTGCAGCATTTCATGTCTTCAAATTTCTAGCAAAGCCTAAGAGACCAGCTGCATAGCCTGTAATTATGTAGCAAGTGATACAGGATTTTTTTTCCTGAGGAAGTGGAGAGATTTTCAATTACAAGTTAAAATTTATGACACACTGTAATAACTGTTTAAACCTTTTACACGGAAGAAGATAGCCGTGCCAGCTCTTGTGAGACTGAGGCTACTACACTGAATGAATGCATTTGTCAGTTTCCTTAAAAATATCTATCACATGGTTCTCTTTTGTATTCTTGGTCTGAGAAGCTGGCTCAGTAGGGTAAATACATCTTTAATGAAATTAGGATCTGTACTAGTGAGTTACATGTACAGTTGTTTTCTGATTAGATGAATATTAGCCTAGAGAATGGAAAGTGGCAACCATACTAGCAGGCAAGTGGTGTTTGCTTAGATGCATCTTCTGCAGTGCACGAAGATAGAGGAGCATTATGATACACTTCAACATGAAAGTACAACATGTTATACAATGTGTAATTCTAATGTGATTATACTAAGTGATTCTAAAATTGTATAGAGCAAAGGTGTGTTCTTTTTGTACATATATAAGAATAAACTTTCTGATTTTGTTTTGTTTTGTTTTCTTACAAGATTGAGTAAGATTTTATATGTAATAATACATATTAACTTTTCTCCTGGAACAGATACTAGGAACCAGTAATTAGATCCCATTTTTATAAAGTCTGCAGTATAAAGTAATCAAGTAAATGTTTCAAATATTAATGATATAACAATTACCTGTATTGGTCTGTTTGCAGACGTAAATGAGATGCAGGCCATCGCAACTATGCTGTTCTTCTTTTGAATAAGCTCCAGTATCCTAGAATTGCTTTTGGCGCCAGTGCAGCTGCAACAATTGAAGGGATCGTGACTTTACCATGAGCTCAAGTCAGTCTATGATGTGCCTAAACCCCATCCCTCACAGACTAAAATGTGATGTTAATTTGCCTTTCAATTCAAAGAGCTTCAGTTGGTTCCAAGTACACCTAGTTCACCTGCCCATTCAGTTGAACAGCTTGTGCACAAGCCCAATTACTGCAATGTTTCCAATAGGCCAATCCAGATGATACCTGAAACATTTGACCAGCATTATTTTGTAAAAGACATTCATGCTCATGAGGTGTGCGCATTCTAGCTCATAGTTTTCTATCTGGTGGTATGGGGCAGTTTCTCTAATGGTGCTCACTGATGAACCTACTTCAAAAGTCAATTAAAGAACTACACAAAACTCTGCACAATTGAAGAATCACCTATGCAATCAGATAAAATTTCTCACATTTTATCAGAAATTTCTCACATTTTATCTCACATTTATTTATCATTTTAACATTTTATCTCACATGTTACATGAATGAACATGTCTTCTATCATGTTATGCTAGCTGGACCATATTGACCAAACAAAGTTCATGTGTGCCTGCTCTTGAAGGCTATTTTGAAATTTTAACTGTACTAGAATCACAGATGCCACCATGTGGCAGGGAACACATTTGGAAGACCTCTCTCCAAGCACAATTTGAGGAACTTGAGTTTAAGCCCTTAAGATCGTGAGTTCAAGCTCAGAGAGCATATTCTTCCATAATGACTGCCTAGTATAATGCCCTCAACTGGTAGTGCTAGGGAACTTTAAAGTATATGCCAAGGTGAAGCTCAGAATTCCATGACCGCCATGGGTGTGTGTCAGAGAATATCTTCCCCAGTGCATGAAGTGGGGATAGATACTAGACTTGGGGTTTACTGCTGGGCAGGTAGATAGTGATCCAGCTATGAAGGAGATCACGATCACTTCTTTGTCAAGGTCAGATCACTTCCTAGTGCAATTCAAGCTTATTGTGGCTCTTTGCTGGATCAGGGGTTCACACTGTATGATCTGCCCCCAGAGACTGATAGATCCATAGGGATTCCTGGAGGATCTTAGGGATTCACCCATTATAAGAGCTAGCAACTAATCCAGTGTCCGCATTGACCTCTGGAATGAGATGATCAGGGCTCGTGATCAAATCACTCCTGGACATTCTCTGCTCAACCACTGAGTGAGAGTAGCTGGTTGGTTAATGAGGAGCTGCAGAAGATGAAGCAGCAGGGCAGATAACTAGAGTGATGTGGCAGAAAACTTGTGCTATGACCACACACAAGTTATAGTCCATTTTAGAGCCAATTCTTTGGAAGTGTTGAAAGCTAAGAAGGAGTTCTTCTCTGACATCATTGTGTCTGCAGAGAATCGTCCAGCTGCAGGCTACATCTGGCCACTCCAGTGGTGGCTTGCTCTGATGAGTTTACAAAACACTTTGCAGATAATGTTGATAAAATCTGGCATGATGTGGACTCCACAGTAGAATTATCTAGTGATGTCCCTTTGGCACCTGTCTGTTCTTTCATTTGGGATTCCTTTCAGCTTTTAGGATGCGGGCAGGATTCTTTGGAGTGTGAGATTTTCTGCTTGTACCCTGACACTTGCCTAGCATAACTCCAGGGGAGATCATGCCTAATGCCTAGCATTAGATCTACTGGGGAGGGGCAGGATGAGTGGTCAGGGAGAGTGGTAAATTCTCCTTATGGGAGAAGTGCTACCATGGGCATTGAACCAACTGGTGGTTTGCTCCCTTCTAAAGAAACCTTTTCCTGGACCTCACCATTTTGGATCATTTCTGACCAGTCTCAAACAATCCCATTTGGGCAAGGTGATTCAGGGTGCAATCCTAACTGAATTTCCAGCACCAGGGTAAGAGCAATGCAGCTCTGGGGTAAGGGAACAAACATTCCCTTACCTTGAGGAGGCCTCTGTGACTACTGCTGCACTGCAGGACGCAGCACATGCCCCATTGGCATAGCTATGTCAGTACTGTTAATAAAAAGAGAAGAAGAAAGAGTATTCCATTTAAAAAAAAAACACACAGTTAATTACTAATCTAAATTCAAAGCAAAATTATATATGGCTCCCCAAGAGTTGGGTCCTTTTCTTGTCTATTTGTTGGTGAACTTTGATAATTTAGGGCCTAATCCCGAGCCCTGCAGTGTAAGTGTACCACTTGCGCTGCCACTGAAAAAGGTGCTGTAAAGCATCTCAAGGGCCAGTGATGAGCCATTACTACCGGCACTGACTCAGTGCTTGTCCTGCGTGAACGGAACAGCAGCAACAGAACACTCGTGAGTGATACGTGTTCTGCTCGCTGATGCTGCATGCTTTTCAGGCAGGGGCAGGAACGGAACTGTGCGGGGGTTGGGACTGCAGGTGACCTTTGGGGAAGGTGGGGTGCCCTTGTGATCCCCCCTGCAGATCTCCCCAAGCTATGGAGCACATTTACAATGCAATCACGACTACTTCTGGTTTGTGGGAAGCCAGATGTGGGTTGTGATCGTGTTGTAAACGCATTCTGCAGCTTGGAGAGCCCTGCAGGGGTTTCCCCAGGGCTCCCCACCCTCCCTGGACACCACCGCTATCAGTCTATAAGTAAAAAATGAGCACCTGTGGCCAGTGGTGGGATTCAAATAAATTAACAACCGGTTCTATGACATCATAGCCGGAGCAAAAAAAAACCCCGAAGCCAGCCGAGGTAAGCGAGTGGGCGGGGCCCGGCAATTTAACAACCGGTTCTATAGAACCTGGGCAAACCCCCTGAATCCCACCACTGCCTGTGGCCAAGCTAGCAGCCCCTCTGGCCAAGGAAGCATCGTGATCCTGAGGATTGCAATGCTTCCCTGCCCCACAACCACATACATGGCTTCCAACTCCCTTGGAGGAGTTTGGGAACTACTGTTTTAGATAATAATTTAAAGCCAACTAGTCTGTCTTTACAGGGCCACCTTAAAGAGCATTTGGACTATTCTCGGAGTCAAAGAAGATGGCACATGTCTATGTTCTGGCTTCTCTGACTCTTAGAGTGGTCCAAACATACTTCACGGCGGCCCTTGTGCTGGTCAAACCTTGTTGGCCTAACTGTGCCAGCCTAACTCCAGGTTAGGATTGTGCCCCTAGTACATGTCAGACATTGGATGGCATGTGGCACATGCTTGTTTTGTTAGTGTTCACATTATATCCTTGGTATTACACTGTAGTTGTTCTTTCACTGTAGCATTGCATTGTGATGCACTGGGCAGATGTTCTTGTGCATGTGCATATGATTTGTTATAGAGTTTATAATAGAGAAAACTATTTGGTTGACAGCAATAACACCAACATTGAAGAAGAAAAAGAGTTTGTTGTGTTCTTTCTACCTTCATACACCTGTGCTATATAAAAAAGCTCCTCCCTTCTTGTACCTGCAACTGCTAATTGAAATTTTGATGGCAGATTTCAATGCAGAACATGATTGTATTTCCTAGTATGAATACTGAGCAAGCTTTAATAGAAATAGCTTCTACATTTCAGTAATATTCCTAATTTCTGTGGGATATTCCAACACAATGCAATTTATTTATTGTTTTTATATCCTACCAGACAGTCCTATAGTCACAGTTTCGGGATTAGAGTGCCACTCAATTTAATAGTGCTAACAATTTTTTTCCAAAACAGAAAACAAAAAAATAATGCTGATTTTGAAAAAAAAATCCGGTGTTTGCAAATGCCTCAAAACTATATTTAGGTACTATAGATTAGCTTGCTTTGCTTTATTCATTATTTGACCTGCAGATGGTAATGGTTTTGACACAATTAAATTTTCTATTTTTTTCTCCAAGAAAAATACAAAGCTCTTTCCCCCCACTTTGTCACAGCTGGTTACCAATCAATCTCAATTCACGGTACAGTGATGATAGCACATGTTGTCTGGGGGCCAAATCTGATTGGGTTGCATTTTTCAGCAGTGCTTCATATCAGAGAAAAAATGTGTCTCTATGGCAGGGACTGTCAGCACACTATTGTACAACTGTCGTTAATCAAACTAGCAACAAAGAATGCATTCATGTGAGCCAGAGACTGCCACATTTCAAAATCAAAATCACCCCATTTATGTAAGAGTTTCCTTGCCAGTGATGTTTTTCCAACTGTTCTCATGTGTGTGTTTTTTCCTACTTAATGAAAGGCAGACAAACTTCAGCCATTACTTCAGAACAGAAATAACTGTATGCTGTATCCAACAGTTGCTCTTCTTATGATGGCGCATAGTTTACTTGAAATCTTAGGGTGTTTACTCCAACTGGTGCTGTGGGTGTAAAATATGCTGTGGAACCTCCAAAAGTTGTTAGTTCAAATAAAAAAGTTTAACTACTCAGCATGGTTGTATATATTAAATATTATACATAATGAATCAACCACATGGGTGTTTAAATATAGCTATGGCAGATTAGAAAACTAAGTTTTGGTGTATCATCAATCCAGGAAACCAGAAATGTGAATTTATCCACCTTTTGCTTCTGACGAGAGTCATTGTGCACAATTCTCCATCTTAGGAATTGTCCCCAGGGAAAGCCTGGAATAATTCTATGAGGTAAGTTTTATCTTGCAGGGTCTGGAGTTCCTGCTTTGAAAATAAATGTGATATTACCTAGTTCAGTTGTCATCCTCTTTGTAAGAGTAGAACATCTGGTTCTTCAGTTCCCATTGACAACTGTCACTGAGGCTGTAGGAAGATGTTCTAAATTTATCTCATGATCTACCAGGATGGAAGATGGCATGAGGAAAGAATCTTGTAGGTGGGCCAATTCCAATTCGTGTGCATGTTGGGACTTCATCCCTTTTTTATTCTTTTCTCCTTGAGATGCATTTTTCTTTCCTGCAAGCTCATTGCCCACATTTGGAATTTATATCTTCTCACCCTGAAGGACTTTCTTCCATAGTTTTGCTGCTGTCAGAGTCTGTACAGTTGGGCTGACAGGTTGCGGAATCGCCACTTCTAGCACCAGTCTGCCCAACTTTGGGATCTATGGCAAGTTTGATTCTACAAGTAGCACCCTCTGCTTTCACCCTAGCGTAGCATTATTCAAACTGTGGGTTGTGACCTGATGTCAGGTGGGTTGTGAAAAGCTGGGAGCAACCATCTTGGAAACTGCAGAGCTTACTCTTGCTATATTCCTTTTGTGACTGTTAACAGTTTGAATTTTCAAGAAAGGTTGTTTTTTTTCTAATTGTGTTATTAGTTCTTGCTTTCTATCAGGGATGTTTCATGGTTGTACAATTGCTGTAATCCAAGAATGCCAATTTGCAATTCAGGAGTGTCATTTTATTATGTTATAATGACAGCACTTCCTGCTTGATGATGTCACTTCCTGCCACAACATCAATTTCAGGTCAATGACATCACTTCCACTGGGTCCCGACACAAATGCCATTCTAAAAAGTGGGTCCTGGTCTAATAAAGTTTGAATACTGTCCTAGCAGCTGGGTAAACAATAGTGACTGATTTGTCACAGCACAGTGGCATTCATAGCTAACTTTGATCTTAAAGTTTTACAAACTGCAAAAAAAAACATTTGTCTTGTGAAAATAAAATTGCCTCTCACCCAAATACCTTGTGCAAAAGGCATTTTTTGTTAGAATTCCTGCCAAAATACTGATTAGAGCAGTGCCTCAGGGAAATGATCCCAATGCTTTGCCACTTAGTGGTGATCCTGAGAGTAGAGATGGTGAATCTGTGCTTCTCCCCAACTTTGGGAACAGGTCAACACACATACAACATGCCACTGCTGTACATGTTTTGGTGTTCTTTTCACTGCAACTAGCAACATGCATTTAGGGCCACCTTAGAAATCCTTGTTCTCAGTGGGACAGAGCTGACATCCTGCCCCAACTGAGTTATTGATGTGAGAGGGAAAAGGACGGGAAAATGTCTTGACCAAAAATCACAATTTCTCTCTCTCTCTTTCATAGTAACGTTGTGGAGGTAATGTTCTTTGGTTTAAAGAAATAGGCAAATTTGTGTAATCCAAAACAAAGGTTATTGTCCAAAAGGGAAAAAAGGATCAAACAAAAGACACTATCATTGTAGTTAATAAACACTTACTAAGTTAAGTTATTAATAAGTGATTAACTTATTGGTAATGGTAATAACATAATAAGCATTTTATTAATAATAATATTAATAAAACACTTATTAAGCAGTTAATAATCATATGGCTCATATGGCTAATTAATAATATGAGCTATGGGGAAAAATTCAGATTTGGGGGGCAATTTTCCAGATGCTTCCATATAAAAGGGGCTTAGCAGTGCCTAAGGCTGCAGCCTTGGATGCTTGCTTACGTCTATATTGCAATATATCCTGAACTTGGAACACCTGGGTGAACACCTGAGTGAACACCTGGGCTCACAGCTCCATTGTGCTCTGCTTTGCAGGTCTGTGAACATCTTAAGCCTCTGGCTTGCATCTGGCTCCCTTTAGGACCAGAGGGCTGCCTTGAACCTTGTGGAGAGGATGGGCTGAGTGAACACCTGGGCTCACAGCTCCATTGTGCTCTGCTCTGCAGGGTCTGTGAACATCTTAAGCCCCTGGCTTGCCAGAGGCGCGAGCCGCCTGTGGAAAAGAGCCCGGAGCCCATCTGCTGCCACCAGCTATCCTGCCCGTTTCCCCGTGGATCGTCAACTGCCAGCCATGCCCCTGCTCCTTATACTTCGGGAGCTTAGCAGCCTGTCAACAAGCCTAATACCAGCCTTTTAATTGAGTGAGTGATAGTGTGAATGTGAGAGATCCTGGCCTGAGTGAGAGTCAGGCCAGGATGGGTGAAAGGTATACCTGCCTCGGTGTGAGGGGGGCAGATAGGGACAGTGGTTAGAGGACCTCTGCCTCAGTGAGAGAGGGGCAGAGGCTGCAGTGACCCAAGCCTCTGTGTGAGGGGGGTAAGGGTTGCTGCATTAGGGGGTAGTTGTGCGTGTGTGTGAGTGTCTGTGTTTTTAGATTGTATGTGCTGTTGTAGTTGGCTGAAGGTCGATCCCGCCGGAACTATGTGTTTGACACCTGGAGGAAGCTCGCGGGAGGGGAGGGAGGCCACCATCAGCAGAGTTACGGGTCACGGAAGGTATGGTGGTGGGGGTTGGGCCGGACGTTACAGGAGAAGGAGGGTCAGTCGTAGACAGACTGTCCATCTTTCTGGCCCTCCTCTCATCCCTCTGACCCTTGGCACTCCTGGCAATAGTCCCCTGAGTCTGAAACTGCTGCTTCTGAATGCCATAAGTGATGTCATGGCCAGAAGTGCCCTCATTGTGATACCAGACATGGCTGCTTTCCTGAGAATGCAGCAACATTGGGTTATTCCTCAGCCATTTTCCATCTGCAAAATGAATCAGAAAGAAAAAGCTTATCTACAATCTTGACACAAGCAAAACAACCACCCACCCCTACAGCATCCTATCTTCACATATTTTCAATATGGCTGCTGTAGGTGCTTTGCGACCCACTGGTGGGTCCCGACCCCCAGTTTAGGAACCACTGCACTACACTGAAGGCCTTCATCAAATGTATGACTATGTTTGCTATGTTTCTTCAACATCAAAAGATAATGGGTTTTTTTCCTTATCTGGCCAATTGTCTTTTTGTACCAGAGACCAAGCAGCAGCTCATTTCACTCTGGCCCTACTAATACATCTGGGTTGATAACATCAGCCACAAGAGCTCTCAACTATAAGCAATTCAGTAGATCCAGTTTATAGGAGCTCCGCCTATTCTATTATGCAGTCTAATAGTGCATTCTATGCACTGTTATGCCTATTGCCCAGAATCAAAGCATCAGAATATATTCTCCATCATGGAATTCAAAACATTATAGTTTCAACCTGCACATTGGATCCAGCAGTTCCTAGGCAGATGACATGCACCAGGGAAGTGGTCTTGTTGGTGCATTTACACATATTTAGTGAAATGAAAATAGTTATGTATCTATACATCTAAAAGCTTGCAACCAAAAGATGCCTCTCTGTAGAACATCCTACATTATGGCTCCCATCTCAAGTCAACGGGGCACGCCAACTCCTCCTCAAGTTCATTTTGCTGCCATCCCTGCCTTCCATTTAACAGTAGACAATGCCCTCAGTTCGTATCATCCATTGATAAGAAGGGCCTTTAAAGGGCTGTCCTTCATTTCCCTTCAGCCAAACCTCTGATACCATCATGGATTTGGTCTTGCCTCAACTAATGAGAAGACCTTTTGAATCTATGACTGTAGAATAAAACCACAAATAAACTATATTTATTTTATGTCTGTAAAATAAAATCACAGCACTAGTACATTCTGTGCTTTATGCACTAACCACCTTCACTTTTGTACATAATATTTTCTCATGACCTGATTTCACCCATCTACAGGTAAGAAGGTAATCTGCCTAGCTTTCACTGTGTATGACTGCCCAGACATCTTGAAGGTTGGAACAACAGGTCTTTTAATTCTCCTCTGTGCAGACCCTGATCAATTGTCGCCTCTAGGGCTGGTTCCAACAGTTGGAGCTTCTTTTCAAGTAGAACACTTTCATTGGGTGTGATCCTCAAGTGAACTGAAGGATTATGTGTTCTGCCCATGCTTTAGATACATAGCTATGCATGGGGTCTTCCCACTTGAGCTCTAGAAAATGCTGAGGTATGCTATGCACATGTGCTACATTTTCTGTACTGGTGACCATTTGAAGAACTACTATTACAGGTAAGCAACCATCTTTTTCATTCCCAGAAGCCACTCAAAAGTGTAATTGTAACCAATTTTATGGTGTTCCTTTGCTACTGCAGATCATACTTTGAGCCAATTATTTTCCAGCCTGTTGTTTGCCTCATTCACCTGTCATAGATTATCACTGAACCATAATGACTTGTGTGGGCCATGTGAGTGGAACAGATGACTATGGGGCACTGCATCAATTCTTTAAGAGACCAGATGGTTGCAATATCCCCTGAGCCTTACTATACTCTGGCTGCTTGTTAGATAGAACACCTTTTCAGGGTGGTCTAGAAGCCCACTGATAATGTGACAGACTGGAATTCAACAAGCTGGTTCTGCTGCTTGAAATAGAAGCTGATTTAAGAACATTACACACACATTTACACTACAGTCTTCACAACAGTACTTAAGATAATAGTTGTGGCCAATTCTCTTTCCTGGCATGCCAAATAAATTGCATGATTGACAGGTGTGAACATACAGTCTGCTGAAGTTTACAAGGCAACTGACTGGCATGCCAGGACTTGTACATCATTGAGAATGAGTTAGCTTTAGCCCAAAGCTTATATCAGAATCATGTTCCAGATTGCCTGCATTAAAAGTCCATGTCAGTTATGATCCATTTGACTGTTGAAGTGTTATCCAGCCACTTTAGGCATATTTAGGAACTTTAAAAAAAATCACATCTCAGGTTCATAAAATGGCCACATTTTGTCTTGATCTGCAGATTTAGATCCCTAGCACTATACTCTGAATATCATGGTAGCATCTTAACATGTCAGGGTCCCAGTAGATAAAATTATAGTTCCTGATTCACGTTCACAGTCCAAGCCTCATCAATGCCCTTTTTTTTTTTTTTGTTACTTGGTGATAATCTGAGTCCACAGGGTTTAGAAATGTGATATTCTGTTTGCTATGCACTTTCTGTTAAACATTTTTTCTCCTTGTGAGGAAGGCAGGTAAGAATGGCAAATTACATAACCTAGGACAACTGCTTGTTATATTGTATCATGTGAAAGTCACTGTCGTTCAGTGTTCTAGTCACCTACTAGTTAGTTTAATCAATTCATTATGTTACCATTTACCTTAAGCCCAGTTTGAAAGGTTTCTGAAACTACAGTTGGTCTGCATCTTATGTGAGATTTACATTCTTAGATCAGCAAATAAATCCAGAAGTATGTATACTCCCTGGAGCCAACAAATATGTACTTCTCTTTAAGAACTAAAAGCACAGTACAAGAGGAGCTGAAGAAACAACAGTTTCATTCTCCAGATTCATGCTAACTCCAGGGCATACACAGAATAAGTTGAATGGCTTAGCAGTTACGTGCACTAACAGTGTCTTTTCTAGAGGCTGTTGCTGGTGGTGTTCTGCATTTTTTTTTTAGACTGTGAGCCCTTCTGGGACAGGGAGCCATTTAACTTAGTATTATTATTACTGTAAACTGCTTTGTGAACTTTGTGTTGAAAAGTGGTATAAAAATACTTTTGATTGATTGATTTAAACTTATGGTTTTCCTCTGTCTTTTTTTAAAGAGGGGAGTATGTATATTTGAAGGTGCACAAATGTATTGTGTGTAAGATGCAGGCTGCCTCGAGGGTAGGGATGTGGTCAAGGCAGAAGTACACATTGTAAACAAAATATGGGGTTCCCAACCCTATATTTTTTCCAGTACTACTGCAAAGGGCCTTTTAGTAGAGAACTACTAAATGGAGGGGGAAAGGGGCTATCTAACATTCAACTATTATATCCTTCAAATTCCCCAGCCAGGCCACTGTATAAAGTGTGAAGAAGCTTTCAGGTTGGCAGTGACCAGTGAAATATTTATCCTCTGCAGAAGTGTATGGCTTTTCAGTGTGTAGCCATTTTCACCTGCTCGCTCTGTAAAGACTTTATTGCAGTGCACTGGCTATTGGTGCTTGTTTGCATTGTGACCTAGACTGCATAGGCAAAACTGTGGGAGATGAAAAATGCCTATTCCTGACAGCGGCTTGGGATTCCCTGTTCTTTTGGAGTCATCCAGTGGCATGATTCTATAAACATTGTACTTTTAAATTGTATTGATTGTTTATATATGTACACACTTTATTCTTTTCCGGAAACAGCTTACAAACTAGATTAAAAACATACAAAGATAAAGGCTGTATGTGAAGACTCACAGGAAGAGGAAATTAGGAAAACAGGAAACATCAGAAAACAGTCTTTGTAAAGAAACACTGTTACTACACAATTCTTCCCCTAAGGGCTCCTTTATATTTTATGTTTTGTATTCAGATATAGGTATGCAATATGCACTCTTCTCTTGTTAAAGATTGTGATGCAGGAAAGGTTCAAGCCCCCACTCTCAGTATAACTGAGAAAAGTGGTGAATGTAAATGTTCAGGAAGTATTTCAGACTGAAGTATAATGTGTATATTTTGTTTTGTGTATCTGTTTCTAAACATAAAAAATTGCTAAGCTAGAAGCAACAATCAGGATATACAGGTAGTGGTTCCATTCCCAGAACCCTTGAGGATTAAAAAATAATAATGAAACCCACATATTTTGTCCCCCCACCCTCTGAATCCAACCGGAGCTCTGGTCAGGACTGGAGGGCTTTCTGAGGCCTTGCGCATCTCATTGGTGGGCCTCAGAATGGCCATTTTAACTGAAGAGCACAACTTCCATTTTTTTGGCAAAACTGGAAGTTGTCTTTAATGCCATAGAAGGCATTTCAAGGCCTTATAAGGCATTAAAGACTCAACTTCCAGTTTTGCCAAAAAAACAGAAGTTGCGTTCTTCAGCTGAAACTGCCATTCTGAGGCCTACTGCCTTGGTAGGCCTCAGAAAAGCTTCCAGAGGCACCTTTGGGGGCTTCGTGTTGGATCCAAGAGACCCATCTTGAGCCAAATCTGCAGACTAAAAATCCACAGATAATTAGGCTCAGCCTATTTTACTATCTTTTGGCTTTTTAACATGGAAAGACCCATATTCAAAAATGTTCTTCTCCATAGTCAGTTGGTTTGTATAACCTAAAAATATACCACATAAAATAGTCTTTCTTATTAGGTTGAATACAGTGGTTTTGTATTTTTTTCTGAAATATCCAGTTACATATTTTACTTAAAATGATTAACTTAGGCATGTGTTTCTCATTTACTTTTATTAAGTGTGTAAGTATATGTAAAGCAATGCATTTTCCTTACTGTAAAGGATTATTAGGATACTTCTATGAATTTTTAAAGGCACTCTTCAGGACACCAGAAGTAAAATATGCATCCCATGTACTTGAAGCTGAGATAAACCTAGGATGTCATATATTGATAACTGATGCATGTTAGATATATTTCACCATAATAGTCTAGATCAAGGGCAGAATGACTGATACTATTAATAAAGCCTTGATACCACATGAACACAGAAATACTAATTTTATGCCTGTAAAGTTTTTAAGTAATGTGTGGCGCAATAAAAGTGTCACGAAGATTAATGTTCAGTGGAATTATTTAATTCCACATAATAAATTATCTTCCATAGATGTATCCAGATAGAATAAGGCTGGTGTATTCCAGGTGAGAAATTAAGTTGAGGTGTGATTCTTATCTTCTCTTTTTGAAATGCAGATATGATATCAAAGATGACTACACCTTGCGCATTAAAAAGGCTATGAGCACAGATGAAGGGACCTATACATGCATTGCAGAGAACAGAGTTGGAAAAGTTGAAGCATCTGCTACTCTCACAGTTCGAGGTAAGTTTGAAGTATTTGAGAGAACCTTTTATGGATGTATTGTAAAAACTGTTTTTCTAAAACAGTAAAAATCTGCTAAGTTATAGACTAGGAATTGTCTGTCAAGATAACTGAAGAGAGGAAGGTATGTTTTAAAACCATAAAAGCAGCTTTTTCATCTAAGTAGTTTTTGTGTTTTCTTAAAAAAACACTTCTTAAAAACACTTCAATTTCAATAAACTGATGTTTAAAGAGTGATTAATTGACTGAAGGGGGAGACAGGTTGTTGACATTGCTTTATATTTGATGGTCCCTATAGTCCTATATGGTGCAATCTCTAGCCTATAGCAGCTGTTCAAGATCTTCAGTAGATGATGCCTCTAGTATCAGGAAACCTTTTCTTGAAGATATCATGGATTGGACATTTTACATGCAAAGCAACTGGCAACCTTTAGCTCCATGCCTGTGTAATGTTTATAGATAACCTATGCCTTACATTTCAATCTATGGGTTGCTATTCGGTAGTCAAGTTTATCACCTCTGAGTCTATACCTGAGAAAGTGATTTGAGATTTAAAGAATATGCCTATTATCTTGTTCTCTTGTATCCAGGAACAGTACATGAATTGTACCATTATTTTGTTGTTGTTGTTTAAGGCAGGTTCACTTGTTTGTCTATATTTTGCTTATTGCTGAGGGTTGCTTTTGGGGTGGGAGGGTGGGGGTGGGGGTTAGCCACTTGTGATAATCACCCAGCCTGCTCATAGAAGACTATTTAAGGTTACATAGCACATCTGTTTTAACATTATCCATGTAGTTTCTGTGGCCCACAATGTGTAAGTGTGTATGAGTGAGTGAGAGAGGGAGGAGAAGGGAGAGAGACAGAATATACAAAGTTGTCATTCTAAATCAAGGGGAATTAAACATTACGAAGGGATTATGTATGCAGTTCTGTTCATAGTACTTTGAAGCAGTAGCGTCTCTGGAGGGGGTACATTTTGCAAGGCCATGTAAACCACTCCTCTCCCTCACCTTAGTAGCCAGTAAGCAATGTGGAGGCATTGCTTTCTCCAAGAGGATTGGCTACTAAGGCAACCAAGAAAAGCTGTTTACATAGCAAAGTAATGTGCCTTCCAAAACTTAGTGCACCATCACCCCCTCCAGGATGTGACTGTAAGACCAGTCTGATTGCCTTGAGGCAGGAATATGTACAGAAAACAATGGTATTTCCATTTTTGTGCATGAGTCCGCATATGAGAGAAGCATTCAAAACAGCATTCAAAGCAGAATTAGGCCACATAGTTTCCTCCATTTTGTAAGAAAGAAGTGAGCAGATACTGAAATCAGCACAAGTGTTCACTACACTAACTATAGGTCCTCAGGACAGGAAACTCAACTTTATTTCTATACCATGTGGTTTAATATTAGAAAATGGAGAAACTAGAAAATAAATCAATGCTTTTCTTTAAGCAATTTTAAGCAGCTTTCTTGTTTTTTGTTTTTGTTTTTAAATATAGGAAGATGGGTGGTAGTGAATCTGTTCCACTGTGCAGTGGGACCAAAGGGAAAATAATGTGATAGATGGGGGGGAATAGATTATGTGTGACGGACAGCACAATCCTAGCATGCTCCTTGAGTTGACGCGGCGTCATCGCATAGATGCAAGGGGCAGGGTGCTGGTGCACAGGCGCGAGCAGCATCCCTGCGTCAGTGCTCCAACTCTGACGCTGCTCACAGCATTGGCTTCAGAGCACCAATGGAGAGCCTCCCTTGCGCCGACCAAAGACGGTTGGCGCAAGGGATTCTCTATCCCGTTTCGGGACGGGGATTGGTGGTGGTGGGGAGGCGGGAGGCAGGACTTGGGTGGGACCTGGGTGGACTTGGGAGGTGGCCATACAGCCACATCCTAAGCCCATCAGCAAGGCTGCGTGGCCCCAATTCAGGCCACACGGTCTCCTCGGATCTGTGCCCGCTATTTAGTGGCACTGGCCAGCCGACATTTCCATTCCGGCTCTGGGTTGGATTGCACCCTTAGTAAATTTTCAAGCCAAAGAAAGATGAAATAGAGACGGGATTGCTGGCAATACTTTATCAGTTTCTTTTAAGAGCAAGAGCTTTTCTGGTGAAATTGTTTTTCACAGCCAATTATGAAATACTTCAGCTTCAAGTATCTAATTTTTTCAGTTGTACTTCTCTATACCAGAATAAAAAACTAGTTGAATGTTCTATTATCATGCAAAAACAAACAATGGCACAGGGGCATAGCTAAAGAAGTGCAGTGGGTGCACTTGAACTGGGCAAGAAGCTGAGTTTGACATTAATGGCCAAAATTGTGAAAACCTTGTTAAGTATGAATAATACCATCATTTATATACCATTCAATGTGGAATTTAATGCAGAATGCAATGACCACATAGACCACAATGACCACAAACCAGAATATAATATCTCTATCAAAAGTTATGGCAAAAAAAAACAGAAAAAACAAAAATACAATTGTGACGTCAATTCTGAGGCAGCATTTTGCTCTCTGCGCTGGCTGCACTTTCATTAGCTATGCTCCTGCAATGGCAGTATTCAACTCTAAAAATATTTTCCTAAATATTTACTACAAAACTCCAGTACATGTGAACATGTATGAGTGTATACACACATACATTACAGTGAGTGCCACACAGGCACTATTACACAATTTAGCAGTGCATGCTGGAGGTTTAGCAGAGCTGTGAAAGGTTAATAAAAACATTTTTGCTTTATCAGTGCTTCTTCTCTTTCATACACATTAAATCAGATGATCAAAGTCTCTGTGGATTGCTTTATTAGGTCGGGTCGACTGACCTCGGACGCCAGCTTCCATTTCCATCCATTTAATGCATGGACACAGTTCAGTCTAATTTGTTGAATTTGGAGGAAAAAAGTTAACCTAGTGGCTTTACAAGGGGTAGAGGGGAAAGAAAGAACTGACCAGAAATGATGAAATGTTCTGGTTTTTTTTTTTTTTTTTTGGTGGTAATCCAGCTGCTTAAATTTTATTGCAATAGTCACTTTAGATAATAAATTACACTGCACAGGTTTTCTGTTGTAAGCTGCAAAACAGTTTTTGATGAGACCAGATTTCCATGTAATGATCTGATATATTAGTTATTTGAGGTACTAGATTTACTTTTAGAAAAATAGTATAGCATGTTTCACTCCCCACCCCTTTTTCTGAAAAAAAAAACTAGAAATAAGTTAGCTGCACATTTCAGATTCCCACATTACTTCAGTCACCACACATTATAGAAACAATTTCTTTTTGATAAAGCTTAGCATAGCTATATTATATGAGTAGAGAGTACAACAAAGGGGGCGAGGAGAAATCTGTTGAACTCAGTGGAGCTTGAGCAAATTAAGGTGAAAAAGGAAAATATATAATTTAATTGATTTTTCCTACATGAAAGAACATTTCTCATTATCTTCCCCCCCCCGGCTTACTAATTTAACTAGCCATAGGCATAGTGTTTATTTAATGCGAAGAAGACACTGCATTGCAAGTATATGTAAAACATTTGAGATAAAAATAGAAAATTAGAAAAGGCAGGACATACAACATTTGAAGTTAAGAGTCTGGGAATTTTGAATATTAAGTGACAGGGGGAAAAGCATGTTTTCTGTGACTTTAACAAAATTATCTCTTTGTGCACATAATGGTATAAATTGAAGTTTTCATCCCTGTAAAACTTTAGAAACAAAAATTAGAATTGCAGTCAGGTTTCTAGTACCACACACTTCAAGCCTTGTATGCTTGTATAAAGGTAAAGGTTTCCCCACGACCGAATGTCTAGTCATGACCGACTGTAGGGGGCAGTGCTCATCTCCGTTTTAAAGTCTGTAGAGCGAGCGTTTTGTCCGAGGACAAGCTTCCATGGTCATGTGGCTGGCATGACTATACGCCGTAGCGCATGGAACACCGTTACCTTCCCACCGAAGTGGTCCCTATTTATCTACTTGCATTTAGGTGCTTTCGAACTGCTAGGTTGGCAGGAGCTGGGACAAGCAACGGGAGCTCACTCCGTCGCACAGTCTTGAACTCCCAACCTTCCAGTCAGAAAGCCCAGCAGCAGCAGTTTAACCCGCTGCACCACCATGTCCCTTGTATACCTACAAATTAAGTCCAGTTATATTGAGTAGACTTTGCTTCCTCCATGCATAAAGTTGTATCTTTATATTGACTGAATTCAATGAAACACGTATGTATAGTATTATACATGGGAGCCCCTGTGGAGTGCACTCCCTGTCATTACTGTGGTGCTGTTCTACTGCCTGAACTCCAGACAGAAAGTACACACTTTAAAGAGAAATTCTTTAATTTTGTTCATATCCAGGAACATGGCTCTAATTGGTGTATGCCATGTAGGATATCACACAATGCCACTGGTTTAAAATAAAACCTATTTTTCTAATTTAATGTATAGTATTTCTTCATTGCACCTATGGTTTTCTGTCTGCTACTTTTCAATTCTAACAACAGATTTTCAATAATGCAAAACGATGCAGTGTTTTAAACAGCTAGTATCGTTTATGCAGTGTCCATTCTACCTTTTGTTTTCAAATCTGTGCTTTTGCCCATCATTATCTCTTGCTGTAAGTGGTATGGTAGGCTACATCTTTTTATAGAAACAAAGGAACCAAGAAATCGAGCTTCCTCTGCCCCTTTTGCAATCAGCTAGAAAATGACCATTGCCCTACCTGACCACTCAGAAACCTGAGGTGGAGTTTTCAGATATCAGAATGGGGTTCACAGTTCCTTGGGTTCTCGAATGCAGTTACTATTGTCATGATGTCCTGTAGCTAACAAGACAACTGGTAGTTATAGTGAAGTTGTCTTGGGAAATAGGGGGCAACAACATTTCTGTTGGGAAAGAACAACTTCTTTTCTCTTTCAAATTATACTACTCTGCCCAATAGGTTGGAGCTCTTCGAATTGGGGAAAATTCCTCATAATTTCTGAGCTAGCAGAGGATAGGACGGCATTTTCCCCCTGAATACAGAATTGACCAATACAAGGAAGAAAAACATTTTCTTCTTTCTAATGAGGCTTACTTGGTAATCAGGTGTAATTCCTGAGAAATTAGCTTTTTACTTCTGGAAATTTTTGGTAGAGTAATGGGACTCTTAAAGATAATATAGAAAAAGCTTGCTCACATCTCAAAGTGAATTTAGTAATAAAAGCTTGAGATCTTTCTAATGTTTAAATGCATTTAGTACAGCCAAAGAGTGTGTGCAAGAATAAATATTCCTCTCCTGAACCATTAAGGTCAATAGGAGATTGCAGCAATCAACTGTAATCCTAGATTTTTAAAACATGGCAGTAAGAGACTACAGTAATTTCACAAATCCAATTATGCTGGTGGTGTGCGCTTAGTGTGCTGCTGAATTTTAGCCTCACTCCACACGGGCAGAGGCAAGGCCCCCACCAGTGTATTGGCTAGGGCTGAAGCAGAGCCTGGGCCACTCCACACCGCAAGGAAAGCCTGCTCAGTCGGGGTGGTGGCAGTGATCACCCACTCAGCCTCTGCAGTCTGAGACTAGCCTGTTATGGGACCCGGGTAGGAATTTTTTACCATCACCCAGATTGGCAGAAGTTGGGTTTTTTTCACCTACCTCAGACTGGAGTTAGCAGATTGAGGACATTTATTAGGTTGAGGTCCTTTGGTCACTTTAGGCAGGTGTCGTGCGGGTGGGGAAGGTTTAAGATCTCAGTGTCCATCATGGGGTGCCAAGGGCAAGGGAAAAACCATGTCCACTAATGCTTGCTTACCCAGGCTGCCAGCCTGTCAGATCCCGAGCCTGGGTTGTGCCTCAGGTTCTTCTTGGATGATCTGGTGGCTCCAACTCCCTGGGTTGACTATGAAGGCTATGGCAGGTCTATGACCTGCTGTCACCTGGAGTCAGGTGGTTTTGCCCGTAGGTGATGGGGAAGGTAAACAGGCAGCTCCATTTCCCCCGAATAGTACCTGTACAACTTTAGTTAGACCCTGCTGTGGTTAGTTATATTAAATAGTTAATAAAGGGCCTTTATACCATATGTAACCTTGTCCATGCCTTTATTGCAGGTGCTAGGTAAAACCAGAAGCAGCTTTGACTCAGCTTTCTAGGCATTGACCATGTTTGTTTTGTTTTGTGTAAATTACCTTCCATACCATACCTCCACTGTCTCTAAAGGCTGAAAGTTCTAGATGAATTACTTTACAGTCCGATCCTGAGGGCTCTATTGCCGGCGGTACAAGCATACTGCTGGCTCTCGGTCTCATAAACACGCTGTAAAATGCATTTATGGCACCCAGAGAGTAGGGAGCACCTCAGTGGCCTGGGGGATGCAGGCCAGACATGAAGTATAGCAATGCATTTGCTGTACAGTGTTGGTTGCTGTTCCCTCACCAAGGTTGTGATAGGGGTGCTGGAGTCTCCGAGGCAGTTGAGTAAGTCCAGAAGTGGACACAGACATTAAGAACTTGCCTCTCCAACTCAACAACTCTGAAGTATTGAAAGACAGTTGCTGGAATTGAAACATTTGTGGCAGCAACTGCATTCCATCTTATTAGCCATCTGAAGCAGAACTAACTTGTCAATCATTCCACTTTTTAAAAAGGATCTCAAAGTTTTCTAAGCATCAATTTCGGAGGTTGTGAGTTTAAATCCCTGTGGTCATTGGAAGTTATATTTTCATCAGCTCTGTCAGTGATAGGAAATCAGATGTAGTGTAAGTTTTCATGTCTACTGAATGAGGAAAAATGGTGCCTTGGGCTTTTCTCCAACCTGTACTGCAATCTTGACTGGCCATGCTTAATATAAAACTCAGTTGGTATTTGAATCAGACAGTAATGCTTCTCTTTTATTGGATTGACATTTTGCTAGGCTGTAGCTTTGGATGATGTATTCATCAACGCCTAGAAGTTTGTCCTTAATGCAAAGCTACTTCTTATTAAGCATCAGCATTGGCATTTTTGAGGACGTTATATGAACTTGTCAGAAGTGTTATCCATGCAATTGGTTCCAGACAGCTTTCTCAAATCCCATGCCTTGCTATCTTTAACAAATGTAATTCTCATAATTAAGTAAAAGGGGCATCTAACTCAGACTGGCATGAATTTAGTGTTCTACAGAGTATCCACAGTTAAGCATAGTATTACACATCATGCATTCTGACAAAATTTCTTTTTTTTTCCCTTTAATTTTTTCATGTTCTCACCACACCATTGTAATGTCTACAGCTCGCCCTGTTGGTAAGTAACCATCCTTCTATCCATTTGAGCATGGCTTCATACAATTCTTCATCTTTTATTTTATAACCGTGTAATATTGTTTTAAATAGATGTTAACTGCTAGGGCATTTCCATTAGGCAAGCAACATGCCAAAAAAAAGAAAAAAAGATTTTTACTTTTTATCTGCTATAGATACTTTCCTGAACCTTGGTTATCTGGTGCTCCCACTTATTCAAATCAGTGTGTGTCTT
Organism: Lerista edwardsae; assembly: GCA_029204185.1. NCBI lineage: Eukaryota > Metazoa > Chordata > Lepidosauria > Squamata > Scincidae > Lerista > Lerista edwardsae. Next base: position 12,133,134 of record JAJKFI010000029.1, read on the forward strand.
CTATGGGCATATATTATGGGCATATATTAGTGGTACTTTTTATCTGAACCATGATCTATCCAAATATTTTCAAAGTAGTTGCAGGCCACATGGCTAAAACGGCACCTGTCAGTACTTGATATGTTGTTGGCTGGCGGACCAAACCTAGGCCTCCGTGACTGCTCCACTGCAGGATGCAGCCCATGCCCCACTGGCACAGCTATGTCAGTGCTGGAAAGTTGGTTAGGATTGTGCCCTCACTTTTATTTTCCGGTTTGTAGATTTAAATACCTATTGAAAGCCCTGAAAATAACAACTATTGAAATACATAGGCTTCATATAAACCAATTTTTTTTCTATTTAAAAAGGTCTGAAAACTCTGAGTATAAGTCAGCATGAGAGTATAGCTGTTTAAAGAGAAACTCCACACAGGCTTTATTGAAGAGCTAACACTGAAGAACTAGCTTGTCATGTTCCCGCTAGCTTTTTCCTATTTGCTGAATTTGGTCACTGAGCTGATACTATCCGGATAATACTGTTGTCAGTTGTTGAAATCCAGTGTTTTCTCTGTTGTTTTTCTGTGCTTCGTTCAGATATCTTTTGATTATTTCTTTTAAAATACAATTTATTTATTTTATGTTGTTTTGGAATATTTATATTGTGCTTTTCAAAAAATGTTCACAAAGTTTACATAGCAAAATAAATGTAAATGTGATTGCAGTGCTGACTTTACAAGTGTGGATGACAAAATACTATTAAAGCTTTTCAGGGCAACTGTGCCTTAAGTTAAACACTTCCTATTTGCAGATTCAGCATGTCTTCTTGTTTCCTGTTAAGCACAGTAGAGGAATGTGTTAAGAGTCTATTCATTGTCCCTGGAAATACATACAAAAGTCAATTTGTATTTTCTTGGGGATGTGGGTGGATGGATACAGAAATGACATTGGAGAAATTCAGAGAAGCTATTCAAGTAGCAATAAACAGAATATTCATATCCCAATTATGCTAAACAGGAAGAACAGAGTTGAATCTGCAGAAAATAACGTTTTAGTTGAAATTGCTAGGATCCATTGCTGATTGTGAGTCTATAGGAAAAACTTGACGATGGGGAAGAGCATTGCTTGACAATATATTATTATGTTAAGGTGCTGGATGGAACTTCAGCTTTAATTATATTTCCAGATTACAAAAAAACATAGCCACAACAGTGGTTCTAGTGTGGAAGCAACCTTTGTCAACATTGCTTTTATTTTCTGATGGAATGTATTTTCAACTGCATTTAAAGTGTCCAAGAAGCATCTAATGAACATGTAATTTTCAGGAGAGCATGCAAGTAGTGTTTAGTAGTGGGATAAGATCTAGATAAGCATATGGATTTTTTATAGTCCATTCAAGGCACAATTCAAGCCCCTATGTTTGGCCGAAGCTAGCTGCTAGTGTTGGCCCAACGGCAGCGTGACACTCCTGCGCCAGGAGAGGGAGGTGTTTCCAGGCAGGGAGTGGGCAGGATGTTGGGCCGCATTCAAGCTCCTATCCTCAGGCCATGTGGCCCCGATTCAGGCCACGTGGCATCCTCAGCTCTGTGCCTGCTAAAAACAGCAGCATAGATCCAAGGAGCCCATTGGGGCAGCTGGCGCCTACCCCGGGGTAAGGGTGCAAACATGCTCTTGTCCAGTGGAGGCTTTAGCTTGCACCCAAGCTGCGCTGGATACAGCACAGGCCCACCGGCCTGCCTGTTCCAGTGCAGCTTAGGATTGTTGGGCCTTGATCATGTTTTCTAAACAACAATGCAAGTTTTAAAGGTTTTGAAACTGATACCTTTATTTTAAGGCATTTCAAATGAAAGAAAAATATTTTTTCTGCTAATTAAATATGATTTGGATCAGGTACAATTCCTGTGGGAATATGTGTTGATGAGTGCAGGGACACTGTCAAATGGTTGACTGTTTCAGATATTTAAGTCTTTATCTGTGTTTGTCATACCCTTTTTGTAGAGGCGTGAAAATTTAAGCTTGAATTATTTCTGTCTGTTCGGTCAAAGCAAGCCATTTCTAGCATATGGTACTGAGAGTACATATGCAAAGCCAAGCATAGTTCTGCCTGAGGTAGATGGCAGCTGGTGAATATAACAGCTCTGTACCAGATTCCCATTAGCAAATCAAAACATTATGAGTAATAACTGTATTGCTCATCTTTGAAATAGCTGTTCTTTTTATTTTAAGCTTTTGAAAAGATTTCCTGCAGGAGTTAACAGCAGATGGGTTCGGAAGCAGGGTATTTATTCCGTTTAAATCATTTGCTTCTGTTATTGCACTCGTCAGAAGTGTTTTCCAGATGAACAAGTTAATATTTTCACAAAAATTGTTTTTGCTATGTTTCACTGATGCAATGCAAAAATTTTATTCCAAATAGAATGAGTGACAATTTAGTGGATAGAAATGAAGTTCATTCATCATTATATTATTTTCATGAGAGAACTTAGAGGATGAAAAATATTGAAAACTTTGAAAATGTAAAATCCTCAGCCTCCCAACAATGTTGTATCTGATTATTTTGTCAGCTGGGGAAACTATAAGGGAACATTCCAAAATAAAAATTATTTGCTGCAGATCAACTTAATACTATTTAGTCCAAGTAAGAAACTCTAACAGCACTGCAAAATATTCTGGTACAGACTTTTATAACCCTCCAAGAATTCCTTATTCCTTCAAACAACTGCCAAGTTGTTTCAATGTCTCAATGCATTTCATAGTTGTATAATTAGAAAGTATATTGTAAGGATAGTCATGATTGTAAATGAATATAAGATAGAATGTAGTATCTAAGGACCAAGGAATGAAGAACTTCAAATCAGAGCCTTTAAATAATATCTGGAAAATTGTTGAGAGCTTCTTACAAACCTTAAAGTACTGTTTTACTTATACAGATGCTAATATATTTCTTCCATTCAGTAGACAACTTACCTCACCTGGACTTTCATGACCCAGGATTGATATGGGACTATAAACCACCTACTCAATTAAACGTAGATAGAACGTCTGAATGCATTACAGATTTTTCTAGGAAGTTCCTACATCAACCCTGCTTAAGAGTGCAATCCTAAACTGGAGATAGGCTGGCATAAACTGAGCCAGCAAAGTTTGGCCAGCACAAGGGCCACCAAAATGCGTTTTTGGACTACCCTCGGAGTCCGGGAGGATGACTCACGTCTGTGTGCTGGCCTCTCTGACTCCAAGCGTGGTCCAAACATACTTTACGGTGGCCCTTGTGCTGGCCAAACTTTGCTGGCTTAGCTTATGCCGGTCTAACTCAGTTTAGGATTGCACCCTAAATTACTGTTCATCTCAAGTCTTGAAAAACATTTAATTTATGAAGTAAAACTCAGGCTACCAACCACATGGCAGAAGTCACTAAGGTTTTGAAAATCCTTCTCTTGTGTTAGCAAGGAAAGTTGTTGGCCAATGGGCTACATTCATCTCGTGGGTAATAAATTGTGCAGGTCTTGTCTATCCTAATAATTCTTGTGTAACAGTTGGTACTGTAAATCCAGAACTCTAGTTGAGGTTTACAAACCATATGCCATGTAGCTTGCTGCATGAAGCACTGTATTTCTGCTTCCCTAATAGTGTGGGAGAAGAGAAGTGTGCATCCCTTGGAGAAGATTATCCTTTAATGGATATGTCTGACTGGTGTGGTGTTCTTATAGAATCCCTTAGAGGATTATAGAGGGAAATAAATTAAAAACAAGCATAAAGACCATTGCACCAGTTCTTCATTCATGCACATATGCATGGCCATTCACAAATCACTTTACAGCTCAGGATGGCAACATTTGAGTAAATAATTTTGGGGGATTTAGGCTTTAATTTCAAAAATAGTCTGTCATAAATTTAGATAGCAGCAATCACAAGTGAGAGAGTGGCTTTAAAAGCAATAATGTGTCTCAGAATAGGAAAAGGATGATGTACAAAATGGAGGGAGACCTCTTGGAAGTGAAACTTATGGATTTTTTTTAGCACAAAAGAAATCAGCAGTCCTGCACACAGATTGCTTAAAACTCATTGGTTTAAATTCATGTGATTAATGCACAAACTTGCAGTCAAAGATTAGCATTGATTAGCATTGCAAAGATTAGTAGGGACCATTACCCAGGGCTGCTGGGTAGGGACCATTACAATAGCAAAGTGGCTTCTGCTGTTGTAAAATGGCTACCAATGTTGTATGTAGGTGGCCATTCTGCACATGCTGATGAAAGATGCAGCAGCACTGCAGGTCTGCTGCTAGACCCTGCTGTGCCCACCTGATCTTGTAAGTCAGTGGTATGGGGCATGGGTGGTTGGGTAGGATGAGGGTTTGACTGGATGTGGAGAAGGAGAAATGGGATGTAGGGAGTCAGCAGGAGGAGTGGATTTAGCAGCAATGGTGTGATCTGGATGGTATCCCCTCTGTTCCAAAGGTCCTTGCCCCCTTTCTCTTCCCAGATACATCTGAGGAGACTCATAGGCAGCCCCAGGGCTGACCAGGAGTTTATAAATGTGACATACTTTCTGTTTGCCCTGGCACAGAATTAGGCCCTTTTTATGTTCTCACAGTTTTTAGCATACAAACATATGTTACCAGTGTATCTAGCTAAACATTGTCTGTTCCTGCGTCACTACAGCTCTCTGAGATTCACAGACAGACCTTTTCTAGTTGATTTTCCTGAGTTCATAATTGGAAGGGGCCTCCAAGGCTTTGTAGTCTAGTCTCTTGCTTGAAGCAGGAAAATCTACTCTAGAGATTCTCTAGACTAGGAGTCTCCAAACTATGGTCTGGGGACCATATCTGGTTCGCCACAAGTTTTTATCTGGCCTGCAACAACTTGTTTGTTCTTGTTAGTCCATTTGTTAGTGTGTTGACATTTTTACTCATTATATATCATGTCTTAGTTTACGCACAGCATTGTTTCTTCGTAATTGTCACATTTCTCTTTTGTTCTGAATCATATCCTGCTGATTACAAAGGAGATCCAAGTAAAACGTAACATGCTCTTAACATTTAGAAATGTCCCCATGCTGTGTGGCCCCAATTCAGGCCACGCAGTGTCCTTGGCTCTGCACCTGCTAAATAGCAGGCACAGATCCGAGCAGCCTATTGGGGTGATACAAATGTGCCCTTGCCCCAGGAAGGCTCCTGTCTGCTCCCAACTTGCTCTGGATAGGGTGCAGTCCTACCCATTCCAGAGCAAGTTAGAATTGCACCTTCAGAAAATACTGCTACTATTATAATATAACATTATTAGGATAGAATGGCTAGTCTTTTCTGGTAGCACAGCTTAGGAAATAGAACTGATGATGACGCAGATTTTCATTGCTTACCAAAGCTCAGCTCTTCTCACATTTGCTTTTGCTCACATGTTTGATCTAGTTTTTATCTCACAGTACTTCATTTTCTCCCCCCCCCCACACACATACAGTACATTATCTCATATATTTTCTCCCCACTTCTTCTTCTCACCCATATGAGGAAACACCCATTCATGGAACTACAGAGGAAACATCTTGTCACTTGGGGTCTAGTCCCTGAAAATGCTTTTAATTTGTTGCTTTTTCTGTAAGATGTGGACTCTTGAGGACCACAACTCATAACAAGCAGCCCCCAGGGACAGGCTCAAGAAAACTGCAGAACTTCAAAAAGTTTAACAGCACAATCAGTTCTATGCATGTCCACTCAGAAATAATCTTATTTTATCCAACAGAGTTTACTCCCAGGCAAGTGTGTATAGGACTGCAGCATTAAGTCATGGAAGAAAAGTAGGTTACTAAGGTGATGAACTCAAAGCCAAAAGATTTAAGCAGCTAAACTTTCAGACCTTATGCAGACAATAAATTAATTACCATTGGAATACAACTTTTAGAACATATTTGTTTTAGATCTTCCAGCCTGAAGGCACACAAGTACTATCATGAATTAAAGATCTCATTTGAAACACCATTTCCTTTGAGGTAAACATTCTATTAATAAATCATGAAGGTCTTGAGTGAGCTCCCATTTTTGAACTGTAAGCTTTCTAAAGAAATTGTAATAACATTTCAGAAAGGTCAATTTTAGCTTAATAAAAAACTTAATTTTGATGTCATTCTGATCTTTTTATGAACGTTATTCCTATTAAGTGTCTAAAATACTTCTTTTTTCTTTTGGGCTTGGTCAGTTGTAGATTACTCCCAAATGACGAAGTGAACAAGCCTGTAGAACCTTCATTAAAAGGCACAATGTGTTATGTGCAATCCATTCTCAGTGCTGAATCAATGAAAACCTCAAAACACAAACATCACATAGAGACAAGGCATTCAGAATATTCTAAAAAAGATTTGGAGTTCTTTTGAATGATGTCACTCCCTGTTTCCTGATTTATTTATTTATTTATTTGTTTGTTTGAAGACTTGGTAGCCTGCCATATTGGGGCACCCAAGGCAGCTCACATCATTAAAATGCAGATACAAATAAAACAATACAAGATAAAACATTAAAGGCACAATCCTAACCTGGAGTTAGGCTGGCACAGTTAGGCCAGCAAAGTTTGGCTGGCACAAGGACCACTGTAAAGTGCATTTGGACCGAAGCTAGTGGAGGACAGGGAGGCCTGGCGTGCTGTGGTCCATGGGGTCGCGAAGAGTCGGACACGACTTAGCGACTGAACAACAACAACAACGGTCAGGAAGGATGGCACATGTCTGTGTGCTGGCTTCTCTGACTCTGTCTTCAGAGGCAGCCCCTGTAATGAAAAGACGTCCTACTTAATGACATCACTTCCAGTTCTAGGATGTAGGGAGGTCTTGACAGGTTGTTGTACCTAAAAAGAGGGTCCTGGTAACAAAAATGTTCGGGAACCGCTGTCCTAAGGAGATCTCCCACCTGCTCGAATCCAACAATGGATGTAGCATGGGCTACATCCGGTGCACCTGCATTGGATAGGATTGTGCTGCCCATTGTCATACATATTCTGTAAAATCACCCGTGCTAAATGTACTACTTTTTTTATTTCCTACTAATACATTGGTTCCTAAGACACATTTTGCTCTTGTAACTTGAATCTTTACAACTTGCAATCTTCACTTGCTTTTGTGTTCAGTGAGGAAAGAAGTAGTTCAGTGGCTTTTGCTGAGCCTGATGCCTTTGCTTCCATTTGCTTTAGCATACACATAATATTCAATAACATCAGTGGGTTGGAGGGAGGAAAGATAGTCTTCATTCCATACCAGCATAGTACATTCTGTTGTACTGCAGAGAAATTCATTTCAAATACATCACACCATGTCTTGAAAGACACATTTAAAGACTTTTTAAAGACCAAAGCACAAGATACCTTTATTTTATATCTCTTTAGGTCACCTGAACGTCTTTGACACAATGTTCTGGTACGCACAATCTACTGCTACAAAGCTTTAGTTGAAGTAATAGAAATAACCACATATTCTTCCATGCCTTTTTCTGCTTCCATGCCTTCTTCCGTTGTTTTTCTTCTATCTGTTTGGATTGCAAAGCCATCGGGTCAAGACCTGACCTCATTCTGTATAAAATATCATGTACATTAATGTAAAATCAAAAACTAATAATAAAATGACCATTCAGGCACAACAGAATATCTGGAAAGAGCAAACGTTTCACAGTTTCCCATGTTGAATAACATGCCAGTGCACACAACTCCTGTCTTGCCACTTCACTTTTAATTCCTGCTGTTACTATACAATCTTTTCCTGTAAAAACAACTCAGAACATGATGTGATTAACCTTAGGTTCCCATCCCTGCATCACAAAACCCACCTTGTATTTGGCCTGTGCTTTCTATTCATGTTCAACCATCTCATTTCCATATCAGCTTACTCGCCCTCCCAAGCTGCTATTAGCATAACAGAGCTTTAGCATGACATTGATTGAAGCCAGCGCTTACTTGAATGCAGTATCAAAGCATAATTTGCCAGAAATCAAATCTAATTTACTGTGTACAGTATTTACATTGCTTCAAAACCATGTTTCAAGGAAAATTGTCTTAGTCTTCTAATCTTAATTGTTCTTTAAAAAGAAAAATGTAGTCTAATTTGATGAAGTATATTTTGTCTTAAAGCCATTGTCTTTGACTTGCAAATGTCAATTAAACATAGTTGTTTTCTATTCTGCTTTCTATGACCCAGTTGATGGTAAAGCAGAAGCAATGAATGGTAATTGCTTCATAGCCGAAAGCTTGTTTGTTTGCGCTGTAATTTAAAAAAAACAACACCACCCAGGTATTTTAACGTGATAGGTTTTTAGATAATTATATAAGTACTAGTTACAAACCAGCATTTCTAACAGTTGTTGGATGTTTTATGGTGGATGGTATTCGTGATTACAACATTCTCACCTGTGCCTACTGAAGAGAAGGGCTTTTTAAGTTGAACACAATTTGTTTGCCATTAATTAATTGCCATTTTTAATTGCCAGTCATCATTTTAAAAAAGCTTCTTTTACCATGGCAATGGTGGCAGGCATTCTCCAGGGGCTTAGAGCATATTAGTACTCATTCCTTCTAAGACCTCTTCCCTTTGCCCTGGAGTGAGGCAAAAAGGAAGTGATTAATCACACTTCCAAGGGGCGAAGGTAATCTCAGAGCTAATGGATACTAATCCGTTCTAAGTCCATGATGAATGTCTACTGCCACAAGCAAAAAACCTGTACAAGCAAAGTAATGAAAATTGCTATAAAGCCAACATATACTGTGTGACAAGAATTTGTGGAAAGATGCTAGCAGCCATTTACTTGCACTCATTGTTCTTTGGATCTAAACTCTTTTCTCTTATACAAAGCAAGATACAGAAACTGTACCTAAGGTATTTTTCTATACATCTAAGGAAGTATATTCTTCGCAACTTAATCAAACTTTTGTCTATTTTTTCCTACCTGTCGAAAATGTGCTAATGATTGTGTTCTCTGGAATAAAGATGCATTAACTTACTTGTTAATCTTTTTGTTTTATATACTTCACATAGTTGTGAAGAGTGTTTGTTTACTGACATACTTTTACTTCTCACATCCTAGCACCTCCACAGTTTGTGGTGCGGCCACGCGATCAGATTGTTTCCCAGGGCCGAACAGTGACTTTTCCATGTGAAACTAAGGGAAATCCACAGCCAGCTGTGTTTTGGCAGAAAGAAGGCAGCCAGGTGAGTCATTTGCAGCCCAATTCTATGCATGTCTTGTCAGGTCCCATTATAATTAATTGGGCTTACTTCCAGGTAAGTGTGGTTAGGATTACAGCCTCAATATGATAGTTGCTGAGATTTTACATTGAATTATTTCCCACTAATTTCATTAGCTTTGGTGTGCTTTTAAATGCACCTAATTCTAGGAAACACATTTCTTTTCAAAAGGGATAAGTTTCTAATTATATGAGAATCTTATTCTTTTGCTTCTCCTCTTCTACATCATTACTATACTAAATTAGATACGTACGTGCAAATGTTCCCATAATTAAAAGGTTATTTTAAAAGCTGTGATGCTCACCTAACAATACAACATATGCCTTTCAGGGATGTTCTAACATTAGAAAATAATGTTCTACTTTACTGGCATAATTATTGCAATGTTTCAGCTATGAAGTATGAACTTCCAGCTCTTGCTGTTTCTGATTATGTCCATTGGTGACTGCTGTAGGTTTGTCAGTATTCAGTGGGCCCCCCATATCTGTAGATCCCATATCCATGGTTTCAATTATCCATGGTGTGGAGGCTGCCGTGCCCCCTGTACCCCTTTAGAGGCTCTTTGGAACCTTACAGAGGCCACCTGCTTCTTCTGAGGGGCTCAGAATGCCTTCTAGAGGCAAAAAACACAATTTCTGGATTTTGGCCGAAAACTGGAAGTGGCATTTTTATGCTTTCAAAATGCATTATGAGGGCTGGGGAAGACCCTCTGAGGTCATAAGATCATGCTTATGTCGGTTGTCCACCAAGTTGATTGAGGCCGTGTCCATCCCAAAGACGAGCCCTCATGAAAAGCTTATGTAGTAACTATGTAGCTTATGTAAATTGTCTAGTAAATGTGTTATGGATTTCCAGTTGAAGAAGACCTCTGTTTTGTCCAGATTTAATGTCATCTTATCAATCCCTTCTGATTCCCAACCACCAGTGCTCCAGCTTTCTTAGAATTTTATAGAAGAGAGAGAGAGAGAGAGAGAGAGAGAGAGAGAGAGAGAGAGAATTGTGATCTACACACTGTTTACAGCCAGCTCTACATTCCTGGATGATATCTCCCAGCTGTTTATTAATTATTATTATTTATTTGAAGAATTTATACCTCCCTTTCCCATGCCAAAGCAAATGCTCAAGGCTGCTTACAGAGAAATAAGTGTACAATGTAACAAACAATAAGTAAAAAATACCAAAACAAAACAAAAGCATTAAAACATTTAACACGAATACACAGAACATTCAAAAACGGCAAAACCTAATACATTCCATCAGGTCATAGGAGAGAGAGAAAACAATTGTCCAGGGAAGAAGTTCAGATATAGCACTATTCCATTCCAGTTTCATGTAGATGTTAGTGGGACAAGTGGAACAAAATAGAACCCTGCTGCATTTCATGAGACACAAACCAGAATGCCAAACAGGATATCCCTAGCACCACCATCTAGGACCTGTCAACCAAGGAAGTCCAGAAACTGTAAAACAGTTCTTCTGTCCAAGCTCCAATTTAGCTATCTGACCCAGAAGGACACCATGTTTGATGGTGTTGAAAGGTCCAGTAGAATAGACAGGGACGCAGTTTCCCTGTTTAAGTTGACTGAGGCCATATCCATCTCAAAGCCTAATCTGAACCTGGACTCATCCATTTCATCATTTCATTCATAATCCATTTCATCCAGCACCCTCTGGGGCTTTGATACCACTACTGATTCATTCACCTTGCCAAGAAAGGGAGATTGCATAGTAATTATGCAACATGGTGGAGTTCAGAAAGGGTTTGGCATGCTCCCGCCTGGCCCACTGCATCTTGCAAGGACTGAGGCCCAGTTACACACAGTTGCATGGTGCCTTGCCTGCAAGGGAGGAGCCTGGCAGACTCTGGCTCAGCATTGCAAGGACCTGCCCCAGGAAGAGGGTGGAACTGGCGGCTGCCCTTACCGTCGCATCCTAAACCTCTGTGTTGGGCTTAGACGCCCGGCACAAGGGTTCTCGATTCTGCTTTGGCAAATTAGCCAGTGGAAACACTAGTAGCCCCATTGCAGGGGTAGGGGCTTTCCTCAGGAGAAGGAGACAAATGTCCCCTTCCCCCGAGGAGTCTCCGATGGCTGCCTAGGTACCCATAGAATGCAGCAGTAGCCATTTTGGGATCTTTGGTCCTCCAGGAACAGGGGAGCTCAGGATTAGGTTGCCCATGACCTAGGGTCAGTTCTTTCTCAGTCTAACCTACCTCACAATGTTGTGAAAATAAAGGGGGAAAAGAATAGTGTCTACCACCTGAGCTTGTATAGAGGGTGGAATAAAAATATCATGAACATTGAAAAGGAGACATTACAGAGGAAAGCTTCTATGCAAGAAGCAGCCTTTAGACTACATTCTCCTCCCAAGGCCAAAATACACCTTAAAAGTGCCTTTTGAATTTTTTGTTAGGTGTGACAATTTGTTATGTACGCCAACATCTGATCAAGTTTGTCCCAGATCAGGAGCTAAGTGCCCACAGACACCATTTGTGTTTTTGGAATTTTGTGGTTATAGGTCTCCCAGTCCATGAACAAGGTTAGCAGTTTTCTTCACTCTCAAATTGCTTGACCTGTGGAATACAAACTGAGTTGGGCCTTTGCTTTCTTAAATATGTAGCATAATGGATGATTCTGGCTTCTCATGGATGCTGTTAAACTTACACATTTTTAATGTGCATGTTTGCTAGTTATTTTTGTTTTACCTCATTATGCAATATGCTGCATGCTTAAGTATGCTCAGGCTTCTGTTTCCAAGCACCTGATTTATATATTTTAAAGGCGCAATATTATTGGCCTTACTAAGGATGAAATTGCTGCAAGAGGAAAATATAACCCCACTTTTGAAATTAAACCAAGAAAGAACTGGTTTGTTAACATACATTTTAAAAACCTTCTTGTAAAAGAGGCTTAATAATGTGGTAATGTTTATGTAAAGTGGGCTTATAGTGTCACACTTGAATCTAATAAAGTGGACATTCATCATGTTGTAATAAAGAGAAGAGCTTCTAATTAAAGTAGGACATCATTTGCAGGATTAAAGTCATTTAGCGTAATTGAAAAGTGTTAATACCCTATTTTATTCTCTTCCATTGGTATTACTTCAAGGGTAAAACATTTTAAGGTGAAAATGTGTCTTGTGTCTTTAATTGAATGTTATTACCTACTGATTGTAACATGTTGAAGCTGTTTAATTACAAACCTGCAGAATTAATTACAATATTGAAGCCCAGATCCCAGAGGGTTAGAATGTTCTCCCTTTTTGGCAAATAAATGTAACATAAAAAATTGATACCTCCGTTGTTTATAATCAAACCTTGAAACATAGCTCAATGTGATTCATTATACCCACATGTTTTTTCTTAATTGAGCCGCAATGAAGCAACAGAGGTTAACCAGGTTAATGTTTCCATCCTAATATGAAATTTTCTAGGCTTTGTACTAAAGCATCATCCTATTATTATTTTTTGTTCAGTCACTGTATTTTATCATCAAAATCAAGAGCATGAGTCTTTCACCTCTCCTAAATTTGTATGTGCCATGTACTTTTTCATTTTTCTCTGGTTGTCATTTGAATTTGCTGAGGTGTCTTTCCTCCTCCATCAAGAAGCCTTTTTTCTCTTTTACAGTGGTTTTAGGGTCATGTTGTGTTCAGCTACTTAGGTTTGCTGACGTCTGTAAATTACAAGGCATCTTTCACTTTGGACCTGTTCCTCCTTCCTGTCTTACTATGTACAGCCAGCTGGAAGGGAGGAGAACAATTCCCACTGGACTTAGCCTAATGCCAGTTTATGCATCAGCAGCTGGTCCTTTGTATTTGGTAGCTGTTCCACTAAAACTTTCTGTCCACAAAAATGCACCAGCTCAATGCCAGGGAATGTACAGAATACACTTTTGTGATTCACATCCCTCATCTGTATCTGGTTCAGTTGAGGAACAACCCCTCCAAAATTTATCTACATGAAGGAGTTGTTCCTTTACTAAAACAGATTCAGATGAGGGATCAAAGTGATAATCTGAGAGCAACAAAATATACAGTATTACCATATTCATACATCAGCCCAATGAAATTTTGAGTCTACTATACATAATATATTTTCATGATAATGAATTATTTTTTCAACTGATATTTTCATCTTCAGCGTTACAAAATCCTATGTTATAATAGACACAGGTCCAATCCTAATCAATTTTCCAGCGCTGATGCAGCTGCACCAATGGGGTTGTATCCTGTGGTGGGACACTGTGGTACAATGCACTGTATTGTATTGTACTTCCATTGTAAAGTGGACGGCCAGTCACTGAGATACCTTCTCAAGATAATGGAATGTTTGTTCACTTTCCTCGGGGCCTCATTGCTGCTGCATCAGTGCTGGAAAGTTAGATAGGTTTGGGCCTACTGTGTCCTGAAGGATCATTCAGAGGTAATATTGCTTGCTAAGTAATGACTGATTAAAGACACAAGGGGAAAATATGACCTGAGAAGTTGGAGTCTGTCCTCACATCCTCTTTCATTGTATAATTACTTGTTCTTGTTAAATGTTAGGTTTACATGTGGTTTCTAAATGTTCTTCTGTGTGGTAAACCCACACAGTAAACCATCTCAAATGTCTCCAACACATGATATTGCAGAAAAAAACCTCCCTGTTTTTTTAAAAAAAACCTCTCTTGTTTTTTAAGAAACCATTTTGATATTTCTAAATGTTCTGTTGATTTACAGAACAAATCAGTGATGGGATCTGGGAATGAGGAAGCGGAACGCTGGGCGGGACTTATGCGTGATTGGCAGCCCGTGCATTCCGTTCTGCCGCCTGTCCTGGCCTCAGGGGGGCTGCCCCCCGTTGGCCCACCTCACCGCTGCTTGCCCAGGCACCCAGCACGCCCCCCCACCTGTCCCCCCTGGTGAGCAGGCGCCCCGCCGAGGCCAGGGCAGCCACAGAATGGAACAGACGGGCAGCCAATCACGCGTAAGTCCCACCCAATGTTCTGCTTCCTCATTCCCAGATCCCGTCACTGGAACAAATGCATTTTCAAGAGCCCATGAACTGTTTTCTCTCTACAAGTCACACAGTGCCATGTAGCTGAGAAAACTTTGATATTTGTGCATATTTATTGTAAAAAACCTAACTGTGTCCCTGACTTATATTAGAGGTTTCGATGCCTCATATACAGTATGTATGTATGTATGTATGTATGTATGTATGTATGTATGTATGTATGTATGTATGTATGTAT
>JAJKFI010000029.1:12147571-12204746 GCA_029204185.1 Lerista edwardsae
TATGTATGTATGTATGTATGTATGTATGTATGTATGTATGTATGTATTTTGCACTAATGTGGTCTGCATTGTCTTTGCAGAATCTTCTCTTTCCAAACCAGCCACTCCAACCCAACACCAGGTATTCTGTCTCACCAACAGGAGACCTCACTATTACTAACATTCAACGATCTGATGCAGGCTACTACATCTGCCAAGCACTGACGGTTGCTGGGAGTATTTTAGCAAAAGCTCAGTTGGAAGTAACAGATGGTAAGGAATTTCGTGTTATGGTTTCTATCATAAAATAACTTTGTAACTTAAGTTAAAGGCCTCTAAATGGAGAAATCACAGTATCTCACTTTTTCAAGTGGTGTTCCTCTTATATTTAGCAGGGGGAGAGTAATTGTCCCTATTCACCCCCGCGCAGTGTCTTTTGTAGTGGCAGTTGCTGGTGGTGTTCTGCGTTTTTTTAAGATTGTGAGCCCTTTTGGGACAGGGAGCCATTTAACTGTATTATTATATAAACCGCTTTGTGAACATTGTGTTGAAAAGTGGTATATAAATACTGTTGATCGATATTCCCTGCACAAAGAAAACTTACTCATTGAGGGTGCAATCCTAACCAACTTTCTAGCACTGACACAGCTGTGCTGATGGTGTGTGTGCTGCATCCTGCAGTTGGAGAGCAGATATGGAGGCCTCCTGAAGGTAAGGGAATGTTTGTTCCCTTACCTTGGAGCTGCATTGCTCTTACTCCAGTACTGGAAAGTTGGTTAGGATTGCGCCCTGAATCTCCTCCATCACTGAAGAGGCAGCTTGGGCAGTTGACAGTGCTCTTCAAAGCAATTCAATTTGTGGGTTTCTCAATCACATGGAATTTTTTTTTTAACACAAGACCAGCCCTATTGTGGGGGAAGAGAAGGGAAAGACTTTTTTTTTTTTGCAAAACTTGGGTAAGGTCTTGGAATGAAGGAACTTACTGGAAGTGGACCAAGAAAGTTTAGCAGCAAAGGTTTGTAAAAGATATAAAAAGGAATTTTTATTAAAACCTTTTGTTCCTGCATTTTTTTCCTCCTTTATTCATTGGATAAAAATTCATGAAATACTTAAAATTCAAAAATTATTCAGCTATTCAGAAGAAAAAGTACTTTACTCCTTTAAAATACTTTAAAAGTAAAAATACTACAGATTTATACTGTAAGTACCTATATATGTTAATGTACTAAAATATGCTATTTGACAAAAAGAAGATGCCTTCATATAGTCATATATATGATTTTTCATTTCCCCCCTAAATGTGGTTAATATGAGTGTTCTCCTCATGGAATTTGAACTGTTAAGATTATTAAAGATAATAAAGTCAAAATTCCAATTTAGTTAGCAGTTTATTGCATTCTATCACCTTAATACACTGTGTCTTAACTGACTCATTAAATACCTGCTGACAGACTTTGATGAATTTTTACCATTAAAAAGGGTGTGTTATGTACAGATCTGCTTTTATGGACCTCCTTAGAGACAGAAATGCTCCATGAAAGTCTGAAAAAATGGCTAATTCTGAATAATCTGGCTTCTCACAAGTGCATATTCATCATGAATGACAGGTAGAAGATTCAGTAGCATGTTATGGTGGACTGAACATGGGCTTGATGCCATCTTTTTGTTTCCAAAAAGATGAGACTATTTTTATGACTAAGAAAGCTAATTTCTTTCTTACCCTACAAATGTGCTGCTAGTTTCTGGAGATTAAAGCTTAACCTTCCCTTGGTGACCTCTTTAAACTTCCCCTTTTGCTCTTGATGACAAAATGATGCATTTTCATACAACTCAAATTTACATGTAGATTAAAAGGACATATAAAATTAATGGAAGAGCAGTATTTTCTTAAAATCTGTCTACGATGCTGTCTGATTCAGTGCTGTGGCTGTGATTGGAATAAATAGAGCACACAAATATTGGCCAAGAGGACATTGAGTTGTTTGCACCTGCTGGTGCTGAAAAGATTTACTGCAACAGAAGTTGAAAGGAGCAAGTCAAGTTCAAGGATACCAATGATGAGAAATTCTTCCTTCAGACAGTCAAGGCTTTCAGTCTGTCTGATTCCTTAGCATTACCTTTCATACAGGAGAAAAAATAGGCTCTCCGTAATATCTTGCTTTCCAAATAGTAATTAGTAACATTAAGTAATTTACCTGTGCCAAAGGGCATCTCATGTCCAGTTATTCTTTATTATACACTTTTTTTGTTAAATTTGTATTCCATAATTTCTCCAAGGAGTTCAGAGCAGCATACATGGGATTGCCTGCCTTCTGTCCTACTACTGTGCCTAGATGTTTTTTAATGTGTAATTTTGCGTTGACGAAGTAATTAAAGAGGACACCAGCTAACTTCTTACACATATTGGCACATAACATTGCTAATACTAGCTATATTTTGAATGATCTTTTGGGCATTTGGCTGGCGATTTCATTATTCTTTCTTAGTGCAGAATTTTTCTTTTTGGTTAATGATTTAATAATAGAGGCAACTTATCATGTTCGTTTTGAACACATTTTTGTTTTGCTCCAGAGCAATTTAGGTCCAATTGAAATGGCGGTACAGAATGAATGAAAACATACGATGTGAGCGGAAAAACAAGTGTTTAATTATACCATATGTAGCTGTGTTTCAGTTGTTAGATTTTGCAAGTCTCTACTGGAGATATTTTTAACCCAAGTGTTCATATGAGAAGAGGTTGCTAGCTTTGCCAAAATGTGCTGAGCTGATTTTGCTGATTATGGATTGTGGTAAGAGCTTTCAATATACAGTATTTGAAATTCAGATATACTTTTGTAAAATGCCACCATATAACATTCTCTTTCTCTCTCATGGAAAAAATGAAATCATTTTTAAAAATTAAGACAGTCTGAGCAATTTTCTTCAAAGGAAAACTAGGTAAGCACCTGAATCTTATAATGGCATATTATGCAAATGTATTAAAAGCTTCACTATTCCTGTCAGCATGAGTGTAATATAGAAAATTCAATTATTAACTCTATATAGCTGAGTTTTTTCAGTGCACTTAAATATTAAAAACCAATCTCAATTTCCTCTAATTTATTCATTATTCACTGTTGTTGGCTGAATTTATTGTTGTTTTGTACTTTTTGCTCTATAGACATATTACTAATTGCTTGGCATATAGGTAATCTATACTTGCCATTTAAGAGTGGTTTGTTTAAAAAAAATAGTAGTCTTTAGAAAAAGTGAACATTTATGTATTGGCCACCTAAGCACGTTGATGCTTATTTCCACATTATTTGTACCATTAATTTTATATTGAAGGTATTTCATCTAATTTTATATTCTTTTGCATATTTTTTCTGCCTGTGCACTCAAATCCTTAGAGGATGCTTGAGATACAAGCATTTTTTTTTAAATGTCTGAATGTATTCACAGCTTAGAAAGCAAAGATTATGAACACATATAAAGAAATTATTTAGGAAATGAAGAAAATATTTATTGGCACATTGAAGTACTTATTAAAATCAGATGCAACTTCATACATGCATGTAATTGTTTGATTAAAAACATAGAATTTTAGAGTCATTGTTCAGAGGATTTACAAGTTATAGTTATGAAGCCAATATAGTTGTTCACAGATCACTGGAAACTCTAAGTGTTCATTTAACCTTTGGCCTTAATGTCATGGAAACCTGTAGTAATCTTTCACCCATAATACCTTTGAAAATGAAGATTCCTTCTAGCCAGGAGATTTTCAATTACTTTATTGATTAACTGTATTTAAAGGATGATGATCCCGTCATTTGGGCAGTAAAGACTAATTAGGTGCCAAAGAGTAGTAGCTTTAAAAGGGAGGACTTTCAGACTTAACTACCAATGACTTGGAAATAAGTACAGATATAAGAACATCAGAAAAGCCCTATTGGATCAGGCCAAAGGCCCATCTAGTCCAGCTTCCTGTATCTCACAGTGGCCCACCAGATGCCTCAGGGAGCTCACAAGACAACACTTGCTGCCACTCTCCTGTATCTGGCATTCTGAGGTAGCCTACAATAAGGAGGTTGCACCACCCATCATGGTCTGTAGCTTGTGATGGACTTTTCCTCCAGAAATCTGTCCAATTTTCTTTTAAAGGCTCTTAGGCCGGACACCATCACCACCTTCTGTGGCAAGAAGTTCCTCAGATTAATTATCTGCTGGGTAAAAAAGTATTTCCTTTTATCTGTTCTAACTCTCCCAATTTTAGTGGATGTCCCTTTGTTCTGGTGTTGTGAGAGAGGGAAAAGAAACTCTTTCCACTGTATCTATCCCATGCATAATTTTGTATGTCTCAATCATGTCTCCTCTCAGACGTCTTTTTTCCAGACTGAAGAGCCCCAAAAGCTGCAGCTTTTCCTCGTAAGGGAGGTCCCCCAGCCCAGTAATCATTTTGGTTGCTCTCTTCTCTTCATAGTCCCACTATGTCTTTTTTGAGATGTGGCGACCAGAACTGTACACAGTACTCCAGGTGTGGCCTTACCATCGATTTGTACACTGGCACAACAATATCAGCCATATTATTATCAACCTCCTTTTTAATCACCCCAAGCATGGAATTGGCCTTCTTAATTGCTGCTGCACACTGGGTCAACACCTTCATTGAGTTGTCCATGAGCACCCCAAGATCTCTCTCCTGAGCTGTCACAGATAGCTCAGAACCCATTAGCCTATATATGAAGAGTTTTTTGCCACAATGTGCATCACTTTACACTTGCCTACACTGAAACGCATCTGCCGTTTTGCTGCCCATTCCCCCACTTGCCTACACTGAAACACATCTGCCATTTTGCTGTCCATTCCCCCATTTTAGAGACATCTTTCTGGAGCTCTTCACAATCCCTTCAGATTTTCATCACCTGGAAAAGTTTATTGTCATCCACAAACTTGGCCACCTCACTGCTTACCTGTCTGCAAGTCATTTATGAAGAAGTTGAAAAGTATCAGCCCCAAGACATATCCTTGGGGCACTCTGCTTTTCACCTCTCTCCATTGAGAACATTGCCTATTACTCTCTGTTTTCAATTTTTAATCCATAAAATGACCTGCCCTCTTATTCCCTGATTGTGAAGTTTTCTCAGCAGCCCTTAGTGAGGAACCATGTCAAATGCCTTCTGAAAAACCAGATATATCATGTCCACTGGTTCTCCCACATTCACGTGCTTGTTGATCTTTTCAAAGAATTCTAAAAGGTTTGTGAGGCAAGACTTACCCTTATAGAAGCCATGCTGACTTTTCTTTAGCAACAGACATTAGACTGACCAGTCTGTAGTTTCCCAGGTCCCCTCTCCTTCCTTTTTTAAAGATTGGCGTGAATTTGCTATCCTCTAATCCTCTGGAACTATGGCCATTTTAAGGGACAGGTTGCATACTATTGTTAAGAGATTGCCAACTTCATTCTTCAGTTTTTTTAATAACTCTTGGATGGATGCCATCTGAGCCCAGGGTTTTATTTATATTTAATTTGTGGATTAGGTCTAAAACAGATAAGATGTTTTAGACCTAATCAACAAATTAATGATAAGACCTGGGCCCAGATGGCACCCACTCTATCTGACTTAACTCCTTAGACAGGAGGGGTGGTTCAGGCAGCGGTATCTGCCCAAGATCTTCTACCATGAAGACTAATGCAAAGAACTCATTTAATTTCTCTGCCGTTTCCAAGTTGCCTTTTATTTCCCCTTTCCCTCTCCCGCTGTCCAGTCAGCAAACAGCTTCTCTGGCAGGTGTCCTGCTTCTAAAATATTTGAAGAAGCTTTTATTATTCCCCATTATTTTGCTGGCCATGTGTTCTTCAAATTCTTTCTTACATTTTTTTTTCCAGAGTTTGTGTTGCATTTTATTCTCCTCATTAGTACAAGTTTTCTATCTATGGAAGGAAACTTCCTTGGCCTTTACAGCCTCTCTAACTTGACTCGTTAGACATGCAAGCACCCTCCCAGACATATTTGAGCCCCTCTTTATTTGCGGTATACACTTCCGCTGGGCCTCTACTATGGTTGTTTTAAACAGCCTGCATGCGCTCTGGAGAGAGTGGATTTTTACCTTTTCTTTCAATTTCTTTCTAACTAGCCTCCTCAAGTGAAGGAAATCCGCCCTTTGGGATTTTGTATCAGATTTGCTTGGTACTCCTCCTTGCACGGTGAAATGCATTGCAACTTGGTCACTGCTCACCAAGGGTTCAGTAACATTGACATCCCTAACCAGGTCCTGAGTACCACAAAATATTAAATCCAGAGTCACCTGTCCTCTGGTGGGTTCCATGACTAGCTGCTCTAAGGCACAGTCATGTAGCACATCAAGGAATCCGGTCTCTCTTTCTTGTCTTGTCCAGATAAGTACTTAACTGTAAGTTGCTTTAAAACTTCACTAGTCTTGACTGGATCAAGGGAGTCAAACTTATTTCATACTGTGGGCCAAATAACATTTGTGGCACTTGTTGAGCCTGGTAGTGATGTCATTAGGCAGGAGCTGCCATTATTTAGCAGGTGATAACTAGAAATAAGCATTTTTTCTCACTTAGAAATTCTTTAATTAAAATGTTGTTCAGTTGCTAAGTTGTGTCCGACTCTTCGCGACCCCATGGACCACAGCACACCAGGCCTCCCTATCCTCCACTAGCTTATGGAGTTCACCCAATTTCATGTTCATTGCTTTGGTGACACTATCTAACCATCTCATCTCTGCCACCCCCTTCGCCTTTTACCTTTGATCTTTCCCACCATGAGGGTCTTTTATAAAGAGTCCTCTCTTCTCATGAGGTGGCCAAAGTATTTGAGCTTCAGCTTCAGTATTTGTCCAGGGAGCATCACGCTTGAGTTACAAATGACAGAAGAGCAAATATGCAAATATTGGTTATATTTTCAGCCCAATTATCACAGGGACCAGATAAGGAACTGCCGCGGGCCTTATTCAGTACACGTGCTTTATGTTTGATGCCCCAGATTTTTACAGTGGATATGAAATTTACAGCACAATCCTATGCATGTCTTTACAGAAGTAAATTCCATTGAGATCAATAGGGCCTACCTTTCGGTTAGTGTGTATAGGATTGCAGCCTTAGGCTTTTACGTAATCATATGAAATAGATTTTCTCCAGGTATCCTGGTGGTGAAACAAGATTAACTAATTCCATTCTTTCTTTCTTAAAATGGCCGTGAGGGACTTGCAGCAATAAAGATTTTTTTTATTTGCCACACTTTTATCCTGACATCCTTCCAAGTAGCTCAAATGATATACCTAACATGACATGGTATCTCTAACATTATATGATACTAACTTAACTCTCAAAAACTAATAGACCCATTCATAGGTTTCTGTAAAAAATAATAAACCCAGTAGTAGGTTTGTTCTGTGGGCTTAAAAAAAAAAAGACTTTATGGATGCTAATTTCCAAGAAAGATATTCCATAGCACTTCAACCATATAAAGCAGGTCCAAAAGCAACTAAGGTCAATATCAATAATATTTAAACTGCAAATAATAAATTCTCTATTTTGTGTATGTGTGGGTAGTAAGAAAAAGAACCAAGAATGCTAGGATTTCATGCCAAGTCTGTCTCTTTCTGATCTGAAAATTCTGTGAATGAGGCAGAGGTCGGAAACAAGTAATTCAGGATGATATGTTTGAATTTATTGTAAACGTTTCTATGTCATCTATTCATCTATTGTAATGTCAATTTATAGGTTGGTTTATGGGTGTAATTTTGTTACGTTCAATGCTAATTTTGCTCCTGTCTTAGCCTTGAATTTCAGGGTATTTCCAGATTCTGATCTAAACAATATGAACAGCTCAGCAACTGGAGGCATTTGACATGAGATGTAGTTACATTAACTCCAAGCAACAATCTAATTTCATTTGTATAATCCAATGTTTGTCTTTTTAGTTATCAGCAAGTAGGAAGCAAGAGTTATAGTTTTCTGCTTAACAGATGGCAAAGGGAATATGTTCACCAGCAGAATTATTTATGAAAAACTGTTCTTGCAAGAAAAGTGAACATGAGCATCTACTTCATTTCTGAGATATCCCAGTGGTGGCAGAATGAAGAATATATGCAGCCAGGCGGTCACAAGTCACAGAATCATTTATAAAGTTACTCAAGCATACAAATGTATGAATTTAAGAGAGAGATTAGAGTTCATGACTTTAAATATGATGAAAAGATTTGATGTGTAAGCAGTTAGACAGGTTGATTAAATATGAATTGTTTCTCACTAGAGAGCCAATTACCTGATTGAAAAGTTGCGATTGCGTCTTTTGTCTGTAACAATTAGAAATGATGCTTCTGATTATTACTACCCTGAAGAATAATTAGAAGAGAAGTCTGAGTTGGGCAATATTAATTAACAGTTATTGGCAATTTTGTTGTTCTGGTTGTCCAGTTTAGGAAAGAAAGAGAGACCAAGTTCCCGAACACTTTCCTGATTTTAAACAAGTAATTTTGCTTGTCCAGTGAAATTTTTCATGTTATCCTTTGACAGCACAATCCTAAGTAAGGCCAAAATAGTAAGGCCGACATAATAGGGCTGTGTCCTAAAGGCCTTTAGGAGGCAGCAGCAGCAACATGCAGGATAAGGGGAGGTTTTCCCCTTACTGGCGTAAGCCCTGGTTGCCCCTATGGGCCTGCTTGAATCTGTGCCTGCTGTTTTGCAGGCGCAAAGGAACGTGGACAGGAGTGGCCCAAATCAGGGCCACCATGGCTGGGGACGGGCTTTAAGATATGGCACTATGGCTGTCCTGCGTCACAACTCCCCTGTCCGCCCACTGCGCCACCCAGGTATGCCCCTGGAACGCCTCTGGAACGTCCTCATGGAGGCCCTGCGCTGACTGAGCAACACTGATGCTTGACTGGTGCATGGCCAGCGCTGCCGACGGTTGCAGCAGCACCCAAGTGTCGGCACAGCTGCGTGCGCTGGTCCAGCGCCATAGCACCGACATGGACGTGCTTGACGGCACGTTTGCGACAGCGTTCGGCTGGTGCAAGAACTTAGCGCCGGCACAATGGGGATATAGGATTGTGAGAAGCATAACCACCCAGTGTTATAAAATGGCTTTTGAAACTTTCAATATTTCTTTAGCAAACATAAGATTTAAAGAACTACTTTTATGGTTTCTTAGATCCTGTTTTGGGTTAGATCATGGGTGATATCAGAGGGCAAGTCTACCCGGGAATGTGCAAGGAGCCTACAATCTCCCAGGGACAATTCTACCCATCACTAGCTACAGATTGACTTGCAGAATTCCACCTGTCCTCTGGTGGGTTCCATGACCAGCTGCTCTACAGCACAGTCATTTAGCACGTCAAGGAATCCGGTCTCTCTTTCTTGTTTTGTCCAGATAAGTACTTAATTGTAAGTTGCTTTAAAACTTCACTACCATTATGTCCAGAGGTGGGCAAAAGCCCCAGGCACGGCGCTCCTGAGAAGAAGGAGGTGACTTGCTTTGCTGAGAGGCGAGCAGTTCACCCTTCCCACCTGCTCCTTCCATCGTATGGCTCCTAAATGGAACCTGGTGTGACACAGGGCGGGAAACAGCAAAGGGGGTGTAACACCGCCTCCTCTGTTCCTGGGTGCCCATTGACTGGTTCCACAATTGCAGGATTCAAGCTGTTGAGTAGCAACTCCAGGTTTTCTTACTTAACATTTTGTCTGCTATGGTAACGTGATAGACAATTAGGTTCTTTAAGGAAACTTGTAGGCCATGTGAGGCAGCTTGTCAGTAGCCCTTGATGGAATCCAAGAAACAATAAGAAAATACATATATACTGGTGTTGTTCAGCAAAGACTTGTGCAAGATCTTGTAAAGGGTTCATAATGCTATAATGGGTAGGTTTCATAACGGATTTCAAGAAGTACTGGAAGCAGGATAAATATTCTAAAGCGTAATAAATCTCTTAAAGTAAAAATGAATTTTCATTCATTTTTTATACAAAAAAGTATACCTTTTGTCAAAAAATAACCTTTTGTCAGCAGCAAAAAACTCCTTCCACATTTCAGAGTACCTTTGGGTCCAACCTGGTGTTTAAGCATTGTTGTACAATGAATGTTGATTTTAATTTTCCTGCAAATAATGTGATTTTTTTTTACAATTTCATATTGATCTTTTAACAAATGTATTCTGTTCTTTCTCAAGGAGCTTAGCATGGTTTTGTGATTTTTATGCCATAGTTGATTGTTCTTGTAGATACACCTGCAATATCTACAGATCTGGAACCTTGAATCTTGACCCGCAGAAGAGCCCACCTGAACTCTCTGAAGGGAACCAGAGCTGTGCTCTGATCAAGTCTGGAGGGTTTTCTGAGGGCCGGGAAACTGGAAGCCATGTTTTTCAGCTAGAAATGGGCTCTCAGAAAACCCTCCGGACTTAACTGGAGCACAGCTCTGGTTGGGTTTCAAAAGTGGGGTGGTCCCAAATTGGTGGGGTTGAATGCCCACGGATATTGAAACAGCTTGAATCCCCATGGATAACGAGGGCCACCTGTAGTTATTGCAGCAACATTAATGTTATACTCTGCAGAAAATATCTGTATTCTGTTATGATAAATGTGACACAATAAGCATGATTTTCAGGGGCAGAGTAGCAAAAGTATTTATTAACCTTGTTCTTTCCCAGTTTTAACAGATAGGCCTCCACCAATTATTCTCCAAGGACCTGTCAACCAGACATTGGCAGTAGACGGAACAGCTTTGTTGAAGTGCAAAGCTACTGGTGATCCAATGCCTGTTATTAGTTGGTTAAGAGAAGGTTTCAGTTTCCTGGGCAGGGATCCAAGAACATCCATACAGGACCAAGGAACTTTGCAAATTAAACCTTTAAGGGTAAGTGTGATAACTTGTTTACCACCCTGAAATTGAGAAACAAATAGTTAAATACAGGCAATTTAATTATTAATTGAATGTAGGTTGTAATGCTGCTACCATCAAGGCACTTTGCCAATGAGACAGTGTTAGCATGCAAAAGGAATTAATAATGGAAAACTATAGAAGGAATACGTACCCCCTACACATAAAGTGCTTGGGCACCGCTTAGTGGCAATCTCTTTCTCCCCCCCCATACGCCTAGTCCTCAATCGTGAACTTTGGTTATTATGATATAAAAAATGAACAATGGAGCACCCTCTTATAATATACTGTTATCTTGCAATTTCACTTTTGATATTCTAAAGAGCAAACCATTTGAATTTTGCTGTGCATCTTGCTTTTCTTTTTCACTTCAGCAAAATGTCCTGTTCTCGAATGAGAAACTTGACATGGGCTCCCTAATGCAATACAAGTAGCCCTTGTTATCAATGGGGTTCCATTTCCAGAACCCCATGAATGCCAAAATCCATAGATAATTAAATCCACAGATTCTGAGGCCTCCCAGCATGATTGGAGCCGGAAGGTATTCTGAAGCCTGGAGAGCCCATGCACATATGCAGCGTGCCACCAGAGCAGTTTATAGGAAACTTACAGTTTCTGGCAAAACCTGGAAATGAAACTACTTTAGGCTTCAGTCTGAACCCCACAGAGGCAGCCAGCAGCCTCTCTAGGCTTCAGAAAGCCTCCTTGATGCAACTGGAGCTTAGTCTTCAAGTGGGTCCCTCCATGGTTCTGTTTCCACCGATTCTGAAATCTGCAGATAACTGAGCCTACAGGTATCGCGGACCCCCGATACCTGGCGAGAATAGCTGGCGAGGAATAGCTGGCGAGAATACCACTTTGGAAATGTTTAGCATCTTACATTAGAGTTCCACCAATATTTAGCATCCTGAAGTTCAAAATTTTAATTTACTTTTAAAAATTAAGTTGCTAGTACACTTGTCATAAAAGAATTGGCCCTAAAATTATAGGTAATAATGAAGATATTTCTGTCACATAAATTTAGAGGTTATTTTGTTGTTACTGTTAGCTGCAGTTGTGGTTTACCACCCCTTGACAGTTAATGTTAGTGCTCATTGTTCCAACCAGCTGCTCTGGCTGCGAGCTGGGAGTTCTTTTTGGATTCCAAAGAAGAAATATGCTCTAGAGGAAGATGCAAAAAGGGTACTAAAGCAAAGCATACAGAGCAAAGCAAAACTTAAGAGTGTTATCAGGTGGTCTAGAGGACTGACAAAGCGCCATGCTCATGTTCGTAGCCAAGTCTGACGTAAAAGCTAAATTAATTGCAAATTATATAGGCTAGATGTTTAATTCCACGGATTTCTCAGGAAATCAGTGCTAACTAGCAATAAATAAGCTAATTAACAGCACAATAATATATGTTACTGTAAATATAAACTATTGCTCAGGTTCTAATTGCTTAGAAGCATCTTATCAAACAGGTGCAGCCAACTAATGGGCAAAAGCTGGTACAAGAAAGAGATAACTATGAATTGAAGAAGGCACTGTGTAATGTGTTTTCAGAGTAGCCAGCTGTGATCAAGGTCATTTGTTTTAGCTCATCTTCTAGGGAAAAGGCAGCCTGTGAGTAAAGTTGACAGTTGCCTAAAAATGGAGGGAGACAGCCTGGCTGGCTGGCAAGATGGGTTCTGGCCATTACATTCACCAATGTTTTGACAATGAATGTAGGAAGGGTTTTGCTCCAGGGAGAAGAAATGCATCAAGGTGAGAGCAAGATTCCCCAGGTTGGATTTTGATTTACTAACTGCGGTTAATAAGGATCCAGTGTTGTGTCTGCACAGACCGCTGTGTGAAAGGAGGAAGGGGGTCTATTGTTTCTACCTATTGCTCATAAATTCAGGAAAAATTTTTAATCCTTTTCAAACATAGATACTATAGAAAATACAACATTAGCAATTATGCTGCAGCAGAAGAAGCGGAATTATGTCTTATTTTATATTTGAGGGAATCGTACAACATGATGCATCTTGTTGATGATATATAATGCATACATTGAGCAGATACAGATAATGCAGACAACAGTAAAACTCAGTAAATTTAGAATCCTATATGCACAGTTAAAATTTTAGTGCAAAAATGATTTAGTTGCATCAGTAGTAGTGCTTTTATTATCACTCCTGCCTCCTCCTCTCCTCATAAATGAGCAGATAGTGTGTGCAAAAATGCAAGGCTATTTTGTTTTCTGCCACTATCTCATCAGTGCTCCTAAATGAATTGTTAACCTCCTTGGAACAAAATGGAATTTATTAAAAAATGTATGCTAGCTTTCCTTGAGTAAACAATTTATCCTCCCTCTCAAGGCTAAAGGCAGGTTTGGGCCATGAAGGTTAATGTGTTTTTACTGTAGAGCTGGATTAAAGAATGTGCTTGAATAGTCAAGATTCCCCAGTAGTGTTAGAAAGCAGCAATTAAAGAAGCAGGCAAACTCTGAGTAGTGATGATGAGCTCAAGATGCCTCATACCAAAGCTTGTGAGATACCGATATGCATCCAGCTTTGTAGGCAACCAAATGTGTATTCAGTCTTCCAAGTCCGGTAATCATTTTGTTACGGCACATTATCTAAAAACAAGAGTAAAATAAAATAAAAATATTCCCATTTAGCACTTGGAAGAAATTACAGCAAGAGAATAAGTAGCATTACAGCATGCAGAATTGATACTGATCTTTGGATGACTAATCCATATGCAAAATTGGTCCTTTAAAAATTAGCACCTCTTTATTGCATTGAATTTATGTTCAGAAAAATGGGTGAGATGACAAGGATTTAACAAATCCAGAAGAGTATGAATTTGAACAAGAAGATTGTTTTTACAAAGTTTGACAAGGACTCTGCTAAGAGTTCATCCTAAATGGGTGTTGGGCCAGCGCAGCACTCTTGTGCTGGACCATCACTGTTGCAAACGTGCCATGAGGCACATATATGCCATGGATTTGGGCACTGGGCTGGCACAGGCAGCAGCGCCAGCCCACAGATGCTGCGCAGCCCACCAGATGGATTGGCTAAGCACTGGCAGAGTTCTTCTGGTGTGGGTCTGTGTCGAGGGCATGCCGGAGGCAGGTGGAAGGTGTCACAGGGTGGAGGGAGGGCGGATCTGTGGGTGGGCCAGCCCAAGGACGTGGGGGGAGACGGTACACAGCCATATCCTATCCTCCATCCCCAATCTGGGCTGCTCCTGGCTGCTTGGACTTGTGCCTGCTATTTTGCTGGCGCAGTTCTGTGCAGCACCATAGGGCTGGCGGGGGCTTACCCTGGGGCAAGGGGAAAATATCCCCTTACCTTGCGGTGAGCCCCAGCTGCCTATCTGCCTGCATTAGGATACAGTGCAGGCCTGCTGGCCTACCTGCCTCAACACAGTTAGACTTGGGCTGCCAGTCTGTAGAATAGCCAGCTTCAAAAGATTGTAGTCACCCAGCTACACACTGTGATTAAAAGTTTGAAAAAATAACCTTTTTATTTCATACTGGATAGCAGAGGAGGACCATGCCTCCCTGCTACGCGAATCTTCCTGATTTTGCTGCCTTGCTGCCATCTCCTCTCCTTATCCATAAGGGGAGATAGGTGGAGTCAGTGGTGAGTGCCCTCTGTGGCTAGGAAGGGAGAGAGACGTGCCCCCGCTCCCCTTCTCTTCCCCTACCAGAAGCTCAGCACACAACTTTCCTCCTGTGAGCCACTCCTGTTTCAAATGAAGAGGACGGAAGCATGCTGAGAAGAGGTGCAGCATGCATTATTCCTAGTTAGTCAAAACAGGAGTGACACAGAGAAGGGAGGCTGTGTGCTGAGCTTCTGGTAGAGGAAGAGAAGGAATAGGCTCCAATTTACCTCTGCCTGTCCACGGTGCATCACGTAATGGTGGAAGGGGAGAAACGATCTGCAGCAACTTTCCTCTCCCTTCTCTGCTGCTGGAGGGAGACCTCATCTACAATTGCTGTGATCTTCTTCCCAATTGCTTTCAGTGAGTGAGAAGAGGATTAGAGTGCCCTCTGGAGTAGCTGGCTGGAAAGGATGGCAGACAGGTGGGCTCAGTTCGTTGGCTATCCAATTTTGCCACTCCATATAGTGGAGTTTCAATTTGCATTATAGAAAGGCCAGCCTTGCTGAATGTCTATAACTATTTGCAAAATGATACCTTACTTTAATAGGTTTGAAAGCATGTAGATGACTATTCCTAATAGTTCTCTGTATAGTGAAGGCATTTTCACCTGATCATAAAGAGAAGAACGGGCAGATTACAAACTTAGGTTGATAAAAACTGATAATTTTTTAAAAGGTAAAATCTTTTTTTTTAATTCATCTACAAGATTAACTCCCTCTAAATGAACTCCTCAAATAGGATGTCTTAAAATTCTCTTATAAGCCTACAACCCATTTATAGAAAGCTGCTTTTCCTTAGAAGAAAAAAACTGCACGGAAAACATTGTCAGTTATCATATAGCACAATAGTCCATGTAGCTATATCATGACTTGATACTGATGGCCAGAGACTACCATGTCAATACAGTTTTCAGTCATTAGATATGTCTGGGTATCCATTTAGGTCTATTTTTTGCTTAGTAGCACCTGCTGAGGCAGCAGGACCTGGAAGCAGGTGGCCAGTGCATTCAGACGGGCTTTCCTTTGGCTCACCGGCAGAACAATAAGTGCCGGTTACCCAGAGGAGGAAAACGATAGACACCAGATCCAGCCCGTGGGCCAGAGCCTGGAGTGCCCTGCTCTAACTATAAATATTTATGACTCTAATTACTATTCAAAGAAAATGGACCATCACCTTCCATCTCATGGAGAACATAGATTTTTCCCAGTAGATACTACCAGTCCTGATTTATCTACTTTTTTGTAGGGTGATTTTTCTTGGTACTTTCAATCATGATTGAATTTTCTGATTTGAATCAATCCACCTATTAAACACCAGTTTGCCATGTGGGCAGGCTTTCCAGATTGCTAATATTCTTTTTTTTTTTTTAATTCTCATGTGATTACTCACTACTCTGTAAATGGCCATCTATATTCACTCGCCTTTTCTCAGCTACTTTTGGGTCCAGTTCATCTAATCATTGTGAGGTTAGCTAATTGCCTACTTTTGCTTGTAGTATTGCTTGTACTATTACAAGCAATACTACACAGTAGTATCACACAGTAGTATCTTGTGTGTCCACAACTCCGGACAAAGAATAATACTGTTTTGTATTTATTGGAATTCAGGGGAAAGTTAAGTCACCTGTGTTCTGCAATACTCCTTGCAGTTATTGTCCTAAGACTGTTTAACACTATTCTGCAAACTGATGTGAAATGGCCATCTAAATCCAAAAGGGCCTGGAATTGAGGGATGTTATCTGAGAGCATAAAATGGTTTTTAAAAAAAACTTTAAAGTTTGGTTATATTAATTTGATCTGGACTCCCCATGAAAAGAGAGAGAGAGAGAGAGAGAGAGAGAGAGAGAGAGAGAGAGAGAGACTGTCAGCTGTTATCAGCTGATGGATTTATCTGGATGGGCATTTAAGTGTCTTGCTTATTTAAGTACCTGATCTCTGCCATTGGATTGGAATCAGTACTCTATAACTATAACTATTTTTGATTCTACCTATTAATCAAAGAACATGGATGTTTGCCTTCCATCTAATGGAGAACACTAATTTGCACAGTAAACAGTGTATGTGATTTTCTACTCTTGTCACCAGGGTCAGCATTCTACTTGATTCCTTTTCCATCCCTAGGCTAAGATGCACGGCAGGGTTAGAGTTTCATGGGGTACACCATGCTCCACTAACTACAGTTTTTCATTGATTTTACAATTTCTCACAAGTATATAGCCTCATTTAGTACAGTTAAAAGTTTTTTTCCTGGGGAAGGATGACACGAATGATGGACAGAAAGAATTATAGGACTGCGCTTTCTCACTGTACCAAAATTTTGCAAATAGATATAATTTCTTTTCTTGAATAGTTTAAACATTTCAGATGTGCAGCACTACTTACACTATTGATATATGTGTACCAATGTACTCAGTTTCCCAGACATGTGCATGAGGGATCTTTGAACTGGTTCTTGATGTACCCACATATTGGCATTTAAAAGATTGCAAGAAGCGTCTAGAGTCAAGAATAACCGAAACAAGATTTATTGAAGGATTAATTATATCAGAGATGAAGGGAAAGCAATAGAATTAAGGAGATGCAACAGAAAATACTCCCAACTTAACAGAGGCTATATAGAAATACCACTGTTTTACCACTGACTACAGTGCAGATAGAAGGAAAACACTGTCCTTGAAACTGACTCGCTAAAGGGGAGAAGAATGAAGAAGTATGAATGAATGAATATTCTGTGAATGAGTGAAAGTGAAGCCAGTTTGAATTGGGATCTCAAAACCATATCTACTATAGAACTTTTGCTTGTGGAGTGAATGAATTGGCTCAAGGATTACCTACTCCCCCTAAGTACAGACTCTTCCTGAGAATCATCTCATTTCCCAATTTCCTGATTGGTTTTGCATGTGGACTAGCTTCTTGGGCAAGAAGGAATTAGATAGGGGAGGTGGTAGATGCCTTGAGCTTGATAAAGGGTGTTAATTGCTTCAACTAATGAAATTAAGTTGAGGTTGTGGCAATATTGAATTTCATGTTTAAAGGACATCCTAGGGCCTGGATTTTTGTGATTTTGTTTTGTCCAAACCAACTTATTTTAACTTTGATGGCCAGATGTCACAATGTTTGTGCCGTTTCTTTTTGGGTCCAGCTATAGAATACATAAAGGGACATGGTGGCGCAGCGGATTAAACCGCTGCTGCTGGGCTTTCCGACCGGAAGGTTGGGACTTCAAGAGTGCGTGACGGAGCGAGCTCTGGTCGCTTGTCCCAGCTCCTGCCAACCTAGCAGTTTGAAAACACCTAAATGCAAGTAGATAAATAGGGACCACTTCAGTGGGAAGGTAATGGCATTCCATGCGCTACGACATAGAGTGATGCCAGCCTCATGACCACGGAAACTTGTCCTCGGACAAAACGCCGGCTCTACAGGCTTTGAAACGGAGATGAGCACCGCCCCCTACAGTCGGTCACGACTAGACCATTCGGTCGTGGGGAAACCTTTACCTTTTATAGAATACATAAATTATGTAGTCTCAAAACAAGTTTAACCCACTCCTTGTCTGTAGCTCTTGGCTCAGACTACAGAGAACCATAACTCCTTTTGCTGGGTCCAAGCAATCCTCAGAACCCCTTCTCACTATTTTTCTTTCTCAGTTTCTCTCCTCTTCCCTTCTTTTCTTGTTCCCACTCAACAATTAGTTTTTCAGCCCCAGTTCCTCCAGGTTACTCTCCTAATTTCCCTACATTGTTTTTGGCCCTTCTTTTCACCCTCCATGCTTGCACTCTTATGCACCCCTTTCCCCTTTTAAGCATTTCCTCTTCTCCCTTTGTATTGCCTTGCCGCATTGTACTGAATGTAGTTTATGTCCATAGTTCCAAATAGCAAGGTTATCAGAGACCATGGCATTTGCCACAGGCATCCAAGATAATGGGGTAAAAAGGAAATAACAGCACAAATAAAATGACCGAATTTGAATATTCTAAAATCATGTGATCCATAATCCTTTTTCAGTGGGTTGTGAAGTCACTCCTCCCACTAGACCAGGGCTCTGAAGGTCTCCTCTGAATAATGGACCGTTTGAAAGCCAGGATGAATGCAGTGGTTCCTGAATTGGATTTAGACCTCGGAAGAGCCAGGTTCAAATCCTTGCTCAGCCATGAAGAATCTTGGGTGTTGTGAGGACAAAAGGAGGGGAGGAACTATGTACACAACCCTAAGGTCTTTTAAGAAAGGGTGGTATAAAAATATGGAAAAATTGTTTCCTTAATTGGGAGTAAGCCTTTGTTATCCTACTGGGTATACTTGGATCTGTACCAGCTTAATTGCTGGTCCAAGTTCAAATGGTCCCTGGAAGGTGGATTGAAGCCTGGAATGCCAATAGAATATTGTTGCACTGATTATTATGAA
Source organism: Lerista edwardsae (assembly GCA_029204185.1). Classification (NCBI taxonomy): domain Eukaryota; kingdom Metazoa; phylum Chordata; class Lepidosauria; order Squamata; family Scincidae; genus Lerista; species Lerista edwardsae. The sequence goes on from JAJKFI010000029.1 coordinate 12,166,466, forward strand.
CTTTTCTGGCGTCAGACAGCCCTCTGTCCTCCCCCAGTTTCCTCCCCATTCTAAAAATAAGATGTCATTATTATTATTTTTGTGAAATATTTTGCGTCATTTATTCTGATTCAGAGTGTAGACTAATCCATTTTAGTTTGCAAACAGAACCATTTAGAAAAACGAAATGTATCAGTGATATAAAACATTGCCAAAAAAATTTTCAACCATTTCTCTGTGTTTAGATATCTGATACTGGCACCTACACTTGTGTCGCCACAAGTTCAAGTGGGGAAACATCTTGGAGTGCAGTGCTAGATGTGGCAGGTAGGTCTCACCTATCTATTTTTTGGTACAAATTGCTTGCTATATTAAATTTATTTAAAACATGCTGATACTGAGATTGTAGGTCTACTTTCAAAAAACACATCTGACTACAATCAACAACTGAATGGTGATTCAGGAATTTCATTCATGTATTCATGTTGTTTTGTGGTGGCATGAACTGATACTAGGGATGTAATATGCTTCATATAACCCAAATGCACAAGTTGCATTTGCTATTGCCGTCCTTGGTACAAAATTAACAATTATATTTCTTATTAAAAATTCAGAAAGGCATATGTATCAATGGTCGTGGATTTTTTGTGAATCTATTTCCCAAGGTAAAATAGTGAAAGGATGCTGATTATCAAGTCATATATCAATTGTTGTTACTGTGAGCAAACATATTTTTTATTAAAGAGACTTGCATGAAAAGGTAGCAACATGGACATGAAGAAGCTGCATCTTACACAGAATGGTGTGTGAAAATGAGGTCTTTTCACTCACTTTGCCTATTCTGTACTTCTTTATCTTAGTTCTTTTCAGATTGGGGTATTTTGCTATTTGTTTTAAATATCTTTTTTGAAGCTTTGTTTTTATTTGGTTCTTTACAAAGCAGATTGGATTGTTAAAATGTAGCCATTTTGTCTTCTACAGAGTCTGGGGGAGCAGCAGTCAGTAGAAATTATGATTCAAATGACCTCCCTGGGCCACCATCCAAGCCTCAGGTCACTGATGTCACCAAAAACAGTGTTACTTTATCATGGCAGCCAGGCACGCCTGGTAATCTACCAACTAGTGCATATATCATTGAAGCTTTTAGGTATGTTAAAATTATAACTTTCATTTTACGAGTTTGGGCTGGTTCAGACAACTGAACAAGTCAGTTTGTTAATGTGACCTGAAGTCTCCCAAGCCTACATGCTGCTCCTCTTCTGTTCTCTTACTTCCTTTACCCATACTTCTGAATCTTCATTTGGTTAAACAGCAGCTCCACATGTCATCTGAACCTAGCAGCCGCTATTCAACTGTGGTTCACAAAACAGGAAGTAAAAACCAAGACTGAATTGGGTTAACAGCTGCTAAGTTTGGACTGACACTCAGAGCTGTGGTTTACGCAAACCAGGATGATGATGAAAATGATGTCCAAATTCTGCCCCAGAGCTGAGAGGCAAGGGATGGGTAGGGTAGGATAGTGCATGAACTCATGAGGCTTCAGTTTATATTTATTACCAAACAAACCTTGCTTTATTTTGTGGTTTGAAGTGGCCAAGTGTGTCCCAAGCCTCGGGCAGCAATTTTCAACCAGTGTGCCATGGCACATTGGTGTGCCCATGCTGTGAGTGATCTGCAGGTGTGCCACAAGAGTTTAGGAAAAGCCATTGTAGTAGGACCATTGGGGCATGTGAGCCCCATCAGTATGGTGTGCCTTGTCAACTGTCAAAAAACTGTTGGTGTGCCCTGAAAATTTTAGTATCTTGTTAATGTGCCATGAGAAGAAAAATGTTAAAAATCACTGGACTAGGGCAACAGGTGACGGCCCCTCAATAGCACTATACCCCCATGCTTTGGAAAGAGTGTGTGCATGCCAACTAACCCCATCCATGGTTAGTGGAACATGACCTCCTAGGAGGCAATGAAGAGTAATGACAACAACAGAAGGCAGCCAACAGAGTGCCGCTTTATCTGTTTGCCACCAACCTTCCGATTGGGCCCTGGACAGTTGGCTGGCTTGCCAAACAATAGTGAAGAAAGCAACAGGATTTTTAAAATGTCTGTGGGGGCAGAAGAGAATGGTATGCTATTGCCATTACTCCCCACTGCCTCCCAGGAAGTGAGCGCTCAATGAGGCAGCTTACCAGGAAGCAGTGGGGAGAACAGACCATCCTCTTTCCATTGCAATGTTTGACAATTACTAGGTGCCCAGTGCCCAGTGTAGCTTTGGAGATCAGGACATCCAGAAATTGTAAAATAGCACTGTGGGAAAGAAGATCAACTAAGTATTATCTTACTGGGTGATAGTGGGGATTGGCGGCAGTAACAGGTGTTTTAGGGGTTGGCTGGGGATAGATGTGGACCATTGCATGGACGTGGGCTTCCAGTTCCTGCCCCTGGCATCAGCTAGCTTACTTGCATCATAATAAAATTATAGTTGTATGAAAATGTCAACAAACATGTCAAATGGTTATTATGGATAGAGAGCTAATATATGGTTTTTAAAACAAAACAAATAAAAATACTTAATTGGTGACTCATCTGTTACTAAATACAATTTCAGATACATGTTTAGTTGGTTGGTTTCACACAAATATAAAGTATTCATCAGGGGTAAAATGCACACATATAACACACCTCCCAAACCACGATTATTATCTGTAATGGGAATGTTCTCAATATCATCTAAACAAACTATCTTAACATTCATTATTAAGTACCTTTTGTTTGGTTGCATACATTTGTCATCTTAGAGCCAATCCTATTCATGTCTATTCAGAAGTAAGTTCCATTGTAGTCAATGGAGCTTACTCCCAGATAAGTGTGGATAGGATTGCAGCCTAAATAATATAATCTTAAAGAAATGACATTTGTGTAACTCTATTGAGAAAGATTTCATAGCACAACTAAGGTGTCATGGAGTTCATTAATTCAGTTCAGTAAAAGGAGCTACCCATTTGCACATGTGTTTTTGGGGTGGTGTAACTTTGCATGTACACTTTATGGAATGTGAGCAAACCCTTTCAGCAAATGACCTTAAAGTTTTTTTTGTTTGTTTTTTTAGAAATAGTTTTTTCAGATTTGTTTTGTTCATAGATGTTTGTTCAAGAAGGCACTTAGTGTGCATCCCCTCAGCCAAAATACAGGAATTTTTTTCGGTCAACATTATGAGCGCAATCCTAAACTGGAGTTAGACCGGCATAAACTAAGCCAGCAAAGTTTGACCAGCACAATGGCCACCATAAATCATGTTTGGACTACTTTCAGAGTTAGGGAGGATGGCTCATGTCTGTGTGCTGGCATCTCTGACTCCAAGAGTGGTCCAAATATACTTTACGGTGGCCCTCTTGTGCTGGCCAAACTTTCCTGTCTTAGTTTATGCCAGCCTAACTCAGTTTAGGATTGTGCACTAAGAAAGCAATCACTTTCTATGAACTGCTTTGCATTGGACTAGTACTGTTAATTAACTCCTGTGAATCTATCAGAACCATTTAATGGTTTTTATACTGTGTTTTAAACTTGTTGCCATTTTTGTTATCTCTGACACGAAACAGAGGCTCAGCTCTTATCTGTGCATTTTCTAACTCTGTATTATTTTGATTTAGTTTCTTAATATATTTTTGTTGCAGTCAATCAGTGAGCAATAGCTGGCAAACCGTTGCTAACCACATAAAAACAACACCTTACACAGTGAGAGGACTCCGTCCAAACACAATCTACCTGTTTATGGTGAGAGCTATTAACTCACAAGGTTTGAGTGATCCCAGCACCATGTCAGATCCTGTACGAACCCAAGGTAACTTCATTCAGCTTTTCAGGCAACAGATAAAGTAAGGGTTTTTTTTAGCCAAAGTAGCTGAGAAGATGGAGATAAAATGTGGAATATGGAATTGTTTCAATTACAGGTACCTACAGTAAGGATTGGATACAGTAGGCATTTTGCCCAAGTCTTTGTGGAAAAGGGGGATTTTTAAAAACAATTTGAAGGAAATAGACAGGCATCTGTATTACCAGAAGGATAAATGTTCTTTTTGGATACAAAGACAAGGACCCCCTTTTTATACAGAATAATGAGGAGAAGTAGCTGGTGCTATTCCCTGACATTTTGCCTCATCTGGATTGTGACCTTGGTTCAGTGCCCAGAACATCTCCTGACATGATAAGGCAAGAGAGGCATGATGAAGCATGACTCAGTGCTTTTAGCCAAACATTAACCCAATAATAGAGGAACAGACTGACCATGGGGAAGAACCTGTGTGGACCACTATCTCCTCAACATACATAGATCTTCTGCATAGATCTTCAGCAATGTACCAATACAGCATCACACACCTATTCTGGGAAACAGTTCCAAAGATTTTTTCCAATGTATTTGCTGTGCATACTGTATGTGTGCTGTATTTAAAGTGATCAGAGGCTTAAAAAATATTTCCAGTCTATTACATTATGCACCATTGCTTCTGTGTGCTGGTAACTAGATAATACATAAAGTGGGGACACTTAGAGCCTTTGAACTTTTGATTAGTTGTAGACATTTCTTTCCTCTATTTATGGTATGAGACCATTGCAACATGCATCATAAAGCTAAACAAGTAGGAGAAAGGAGTCCACAAATTGCCACATATAGCTGCTTTTGGTCCCCTCGGGGAGAAAAGCAAGATAGAAATATGGATAGTACTATAAATACATTGTCAGGCAACATTAGCTATACATTGGGGTCACATCATCTATGCATTTAACTTATACAAATTTAAGTATATTTGCTTGGCAAAAAGAGAGCGAGCGAGAGAGAACAATTTAAATACGTGGATGAATCTGCCCACCTTTCCATTTGATGAGGAATATGTCCTGGAGTGAGCATGAGATAGGAGATGTGAATCTATGGTTCCCTCCATCAGTCACAGTTCCCATGCATCTCTCACATCTCTCATAGTGTAATATATAAAGAGACAGTACATATTTTTCATGCAACGTGGCCCCCTAAATGCAAGTGATTTCAGGGATTTTCAATGGTAATTTTGGCTACAAGCTATTTTCACCTTACATGCTGACTTTAGAACCTAACTCTTACATAAGATGCGACTTCAATGTAGTTTTCTCTCCATATTACGGTCACATTATCGTGACACTTGCCTAATGTTAGCTAAGTACATGCCATAGTAAATAAGTGCAACATAAAAGCTGGATTATGTAAGTCTACTAGAGTTGGCATTGCCCCGTATTTTTGAGAAGGACCTCAAGTTATTGTCGTCTATTCAGTGAATCAGATGAAATCTGCAAAACAATCTACTCTGCTTCCTGTGGCTTACTCTGAGAGTGTCTGTATGCTGGCCTTTAAGTTGCTAATATCATCCATCTCTTTAAGGAGGGACCACATTTTGCATCAATATGTCAAATTTATTCTTTTCACCTGACAGACTGACAAAAGATTTTACTTCATTAAAACAGTTCTTTTCTTTACTTTCTATGCACGTTGTAGGTTCTGTTTTCACAAGCTGTCTGCCAGCCACATGTGCTGCAGCATGTATAACATTGACAGCCTTTGTGGTATCCTAGAGTTCAGTGAAATTAAATAATGAATTCAAATGACACTTAGCATAATGTTTTGATGTAATTTCAAATGGTGCTCACATCTAACCCAGTCTCACAAAAGAAACTGACATCCAGGAAAATGCCTATTCACACTAGCCATTACAAAAGAAAGAATCAGCTAAAAGCAATGATGCATGATATCAGTTGCAATAAGGAACTATGACCAGAGGCTTTAGGCTGCAATCCTAAGCATCTTTGCAAGAGACCAAGTAGTACTGAAATCCCTAATGGAACTTACTTCTAAATAAACACACTTATGATTTCAACCCTTAGTATATTGAAAGAACTATATCAATTACCATTTTATATATTCTGATTACTTTAAAAAAATTTTTTTGGAATACTTCTAACCCACCTTGCCCTGCCAATAGGAAGACAATAAAGGCACCTTAACAACACAGTATGATAAATATAGAGAAATCCAATATAAGAATAAAAAACGAACAATAAATGATAAGCGGCACAGACGAAAGCAATGCCTGATTAATATAATTTAAAAATGGCAGAGCAAGTCGCCTATAACCAACAAAAAATTACGCCGCCCCCCCAACAAACAAGCTTAAAATTAACATTATAGCCTGATAATGGGGGCATTCTTATTTCCCTCCATGGATGACTGGGAGTCTCTCTCTCTCTCTCTCTCTCTCTCTCTCTCTCTTTGTCTCTCTCTCTCTCTCTCTCTCTCTCTCTCTCTCTCTTTGTCTCTCTCTCTCTCTCTCTCTCTCTCTCTCTCTCTCTCACACACACACACACACACACACACACACACACACACACACACACACACACATCTTATTCCTGTGAGCTGCTGTAAGCATACTTGTTGTGAGCATAATGTGCTGAGCCTCTCAGAGATATGTTGAGGCTAATGAAAGAGTGGACATTCCATTTTGTACTAAACAATTTTTATTGTTCTCACCAGAAAACTGGTGAATTCTAAATAATAAAAACTAGTAAAGAAAGATAAATCTGAATCTATGCTAACAGAATAGCATAGAGAAATCCAATATAAATCATGGCTGGGCAAATTTGCTATCATTGACATGAATGTACTCTTGAGGTTTCTTCTTGACTTGGGAAAACTGCCAAGGCATTATAGATAGGTGCAGGATAGGTCCAGATTCCCTATGCCCTGCTTCAGTATCTGTGGGTTTAACTACTCGTGGGTTCCGAATTTACGGGGAAGTGCTGGACCTGAGCTCTCAGATGCAACTGGAGATGATCTCTGGTTGCATCCAGGAGCTTTTCTGAGGCCCACAGAGGGCACCACAGCCTCTGAGAAAGGTGTCTGAAGGTGTTAGAAGGGCAATTCCGGTTTTTACAAAATTTGAAAGTAACCTTTTAGCACCTCGGGAGAATTTTCTGAGGCCTGCAGAGAAGGGGAAAGGGCAGGTGCTGAATCCATCTTGCAGGGCAGGGTGTAGCACCAGCTGCTTTCCAATTTTTGGTGGTAGTTCCCTGACATTGCCTTATCCCTTCACCGTATTGATTTTATTTGCTTCTCCTTGTCATGCCTCTCCTTATAAGTCCATTTTTCTCAGCGTGTTTCTGCTTTGAACTCCCATTCATATGTTTTAGCACTTCTTCCGTTGGTACTTACTGTAATCAGCACTGTCATAAAAGGTGCTCTAGCAGTACACTTAGTAGTGCAGTGCTGGGGATGCTGGTGGGAAGGCCAGAGTCTCCCCATCCATGTCGTTGGCTCTCCCGCTGCTCACCAGAATAGGTAAGTCAGTGGGAGAGGTTGGCAGTTTATTTATATGATTTAAAAGTCTGGCCTGCAGGTTCATGTAAAAAATAAAGGCTTTTACTAATTGAGTATTTCAGAACATTCAGTCATGCATTTAAAGTACCATTAAGAAGGTGCATGAATTTATCTCTAATTATTAAATTGGTTTCATATATATTAGAAAAAAAAGAATTCTAGTTGATTTATAAGAAAAAAAATATTCTTGCTCCATTTTCATATCTACTGCATTGTTTCAAATAAACGATATTCAGTAAAGATGTTTAAGTCAAGATCATTATGCTTTTCAGTCATAATGAATGGATTTTTCCTCATTAAGGCAATTTGTGTGTGTGTGTGTGTGTGTGTGTGTGTGTGTACATAATATGTGCTTTACCTGACAGATATCAGCCCACCAGCACAAGGGGTAGATCACAGACAGGTCCAAAAAGAACTGGGAGATGTGATCGTGCGGCTACATAATCCTGTTGTGTTGACCCCCACCACAGTTCAAGTGACCTGGACGGTAAGAGTATACACTCAATAAATCGATTTCTGAGCTTATTGTCTGTGCTTTTTAATGGTTTTTTTTTGGGGGGGGGGGGAGCTATTAAGTTTAGGCAGAGATAGCCCTGCAAAGGCTTCCCCATAATTCTTTTTTTGTATAAGAATTCCAGGTGCATGACAAACATACGCTGGAAAACTTGCAAAGCCAGGCAGATTCTGAAAGCTAGGTATGCAGCACACAACATCTTAGCAGTGGGTTGGCTCCTAAGCTTTTCTTTCTCCTCAGGATGCTTCAACCTCTGAGACAAGAAGTCTTCCTCCAATACAAGGCCTCCTTCCTTTGAGGGAAGGAAACTTTAGAGTTCAACCCTATATGTGTAGTCTTTACAATAAAGTTGTCCTAGCAGACTGCGTCTTGAAACATATACAAAAGTGTCCATGATATTTACAAGGTTCTTTGTGCCCCTTCTGCATGTTAAACAGTTTTATTTTAATATTACTCTCCTGTCTGAATCAATGCAGTGGGCCTTCCCACAAGACTTTGCTTCCCTGTTTCTGATGACCTTTGTAGTCTTCCTAGAGGATATTCTCTGATTAGTCATGCTTACGATACAGAATTGCAGTACAAGCATCAGTGGTATCAAAGTGACCATTACCTGTATCATTTCTGTTAAAACAGTGAACAGATTTAGTGCTGTTAAAGGCAGAACTTCAAAACATAGCAGTTCTTCTTCCACTTCTTCAGGGAAAGAATTTGTTACCATAGAAGCAGAAAATTTCTGGGTCTCTAAATGTACAGCTCTCTGTCCTACAGGCAGTTTCCCTACAGAGAGGAAAGGGAGAGCATCACAGATGGGAAATCTGAGAACTATTTGCTAAGGCAGAGCAGAGTGCTAGGAGGGGAAAATTTCTGTAAGATGAAGTCTGCTGTAGGGTTGGAAGCAATGAATACTGAATTTTCATATGTTTATTTAAGACATGTGGAGGATAAATATATCGGGAAATGTATTACATAGATGTAAGAAATGGTGGAGCAGTGTGACATACAGCCATGGCTTGCCCTAAGCACTTGGGCACCCTGATGAGTCAGGCCTGGTGAAGGCATATTTTATAAAGTTCACACAAAGGTCCATCCCCATGAGAGATTCAAAGGATGTGATTGCTTTAGGCAGATCTGAAGGGGAGTTTGCAGAGGTCATTTCCTCACAAACTCTACTGCAACATCAGGGTCTTGTGCTGATGGGGAAGAAATTTTGCCTCCATGCAAGGCAATATAAGATGGGCTAACCCAACCTGAAGTGAAATGAGCAGTGTCCCTTTTTGCTACTGTTTTTCCACAAAGGAAAAGGAGAGAGGTTTTGCTGCTAAGCAAAACAACAATTATTATGATTATTAATTCCAATTTACATGCTAGAGGAGAAAAGCAGTGACCCAGTACCAACCAAGCAGCATACAATACCCACTAGAGACATGTGAAAATTGCTGCAGGGAGGAAAGAGAAAAGGAATAGAAAAGCCAGAACAGCTAATTAAAAAGTTTCCAGCACCCAGGACAAAACCAATTAATTAACAAGAGTATCCGAGTAACATCCATATTATCCGGAGAATGAAGTCAGGATTATTCACTTAACATAAAGGCCCAGTACAACTGGATGCCAAATGCCAAATGAATAATGACTCTTTGTTTTTATGTCTTGCAGTTTGGAATTTGGTTTGGCAAATTGCAGGCAAGGCTTTTGGCATTCTGATTACTGACATGCAGTCCCCTGCCATTCCTACTTTCTCTTCATTTCTCTTTTTTGTTTCTATTCCCATTGTGCCCTGCTCTGTGAATCAGATTCATATTATACATTTATTCTTTATAATAATTATATTATTATTAAGTTTTATTTTTATACAACCTCACACATGGACATATTGGAACCCTATATATAATAATGTTCATTAAATAGGAGCACAAGAATATTTAACATCACTTCCGCCAAGCAGCGAGGCTTTCTTAGTCTAGAGAATACTTTTTTCCTGTGTATTTAATTTACATACCAAACCAATACAACCATTGCATAGCAGTTTTTCACCATTCAATATGCTCCTATATTATAATTAGATTTGCAAGATTTTTCCATCCCTTTGTTTAAATTTTAATTAAAAGAAAGTGTGAAGAATAAATAATAAATTGTATAACTTCATGCATTCAAAATACAATGGAATGGAGGGTGTTTAGAAAATGACTGTGAAGTAATACCTTTGCCAAGCAAATATTACCTAATGGCTACTTCTATTAGATTAGTATACACTGATTTTTCAAAACAATACCTGATTGAACCTTTAAGAAGTTGAGCTTCACACTTCTAGTACTCTGTTGTTCTGTTTGAATCTATAAACTATAAGACATGCATTGAGTCATAAACAAATCAAAGGCCACAATCCAAGATTCCAACAATGCTTTTAAAGTAGGCAGCTTGATGGAAAAGAGCCTACTTGAAGATCTTTCCATTTGCTAACAATTTAAGGTTAATATAGATTACCCTTTTACCTAAAATCTTGGGAATCATGGTAATATAGTATGTGTCTTGATAAACCATTTGCCTTTACTGTCCTGCCAGGTAATATGGAGAATCTCATCATTTTCCCAATAGCCTGGATTTCTGATCAGGTGGATCACTTGGTAGGACAGTGTAGGTAATCAGCAGATAATAAATTAGGTCACTCTGTCCAGAGGTGAGAGAGGCCTTATACATATGCAACCCAAAGAACTTGTAAAATTTTCCTCAATACTTTGCAGAACAGTACAGAGGAGTGTTTTAAGAACTGGTTACGTGTGCCTTGTAAGAAGTTACTATTTGGACAATTGTAATCTCTCTTCACCTATAAACTCATGCACACATGGGAATTTGGGTCATGAGCATTAATCTCACCTGCAGAATCCAATAAGGCTTCTTACCATTTCCCCAGAAGTTATTGTACAGTTGGTTTGACAATAAATGTGACATGCAGAATTGCTCGTTATGTCAAGCTTAAGCCCTGCTTGAATTTACATGAGCCAAAATTAAAATCAGACACATTATATCTATCTTGCTTCAGTATTCACTTAATTAGGGAATAGCATTGATAACATGTGGCCTGCCATTGTCACAGTAACACAAAAATTATCACTTGTCTTAGATAATACATAATAGTTACTGAAGCTACATATGATTAGTTCATTTGATTACAAAGACCGCCAAAAGTGTTGAATAATTTGAAATAGTAGATTAATCTAAAAAACTGTTTTCTTTTTATGGTACTTCTGGGACCAAAAAAGAGTTTAAAAATCCCTTGACATGTAATTTTTTGATGTTATTGCTCTGCTTTAGTTGCAATCAGTGGCAATTGTAATGAGTTCTGCATTATAGTTTTTAATTAGCTGCCTTATGATCTTAATAAATATGCCACTGAGAATAAATTCTAAAGACATTGGATATGACAAGGAAATTATCTTTTGTTGCCTAAAGATATTTGTTTACAGAAATATAATACATGAATTAAAATCTCTGGAATTTCACCAGCAGCCAAAAAGCTGAAATTGGTTATTCATAACTTTGGGTGGTAAACTGGCAACACTATTTACAAGTAACTTGCATGAGGTTTTTATCCAGGACGTCCATTACATAATCCTAAATGTTGAATTTGACTGCTGGATTTTTGCTGCAGTATCGTATTTTAAAGTCTAAATGAGACATTTAACAAAGTGCAGCAAAGGGGGAAAGGCCCCAGGCATCATGGTAGTGACAGGTTATATAAAAACTCTCAGAAGTTATATTCTTCCATAACTTGCTCATATAAATAGTTGCATTAGCAGTTTTCAATATCTACTATTCTTATACTTTTTATCTATATAATTCTATTCCTCCTCAGAAGAGACATGTGAGACAATTTTACAGAAGTCTTGAAGTCTATGGCACTGACTGGTGAGGCAAAACTGATGTGAAATAAGAGTCCTGCTGGATCAGGCTAAAGGCCCATCTAGTCCAGTTTCCTGTATCTCACAGTGGCCCACGAGATGCCTCAGGGAGCACAGGATACAACAAGATGCCTGCATCTTGCAGCCACTCCCCTGCATCTGGCATTCTGAAGTAATGCCATCAATGGACATCATCACCAGGCTAATGAGGGTCTTGCACATCCTCTGCAGTGGAAGCCATCTGTTTTCTTTATTAATGAAATTTACAGTTTGGCTAAGCCAGCCAAACAGTTCAACAATGTTTTACACCAGTATCAAACATATCACTAGAGATGTTTGAATATGGTATTATTTATTTTATTCAGAAGTAAACCCATTGTATTCAGTAAGACTTAGGCTGTAGTCCTCATCAGAAACAAACTGTCAAGTGTCTTACTGACAGCCCAATCCTAATCCGCGCTGGAATAGGGAGACCAGCCGTATCCAGTGCAGGGTTGTGGCTGCAAGCAGTGCAACTTGGAGCAAAATTTACTCCGTCCCAAGCCAGCGAAATCACTGATGCCACTCCAAGTGGCCCACATAAGGCTGACCGGGCCGGGGCTTAGAATCTGGCCTAAGTCACAGTTGATCCCACCCCCTCCCCAGCCGGTCTGTCCTTGAACCTGCCCTCCCCCCATCCCAATTCACCGTTCCAAACTCCCCACACTGGCCAAATTCAACTGGGGCAAACTTACTTGCCTGGGGCGGCATGGAAGGTGGATTCACTCACACCAGCCCGGCCGACTGTGAAGTCAGCAAGAATGTGCCTTATGGCACATTTGTGACAGTACTGGGCCAACACAAGTTATTTGTGCCGGTCAAACAGCGCCTTAGAATTGCAGTCTCAGGGACCTGTTGTGTAGTATAACCTTCATAGCCTCATCAAGCATCACTTAAAAAGCTCCATTGATGAACTACTGGTTCTTCAATCATCATTTTGAAGATCTTTTGTTGTCCATTTCATAGGAAAGATATTAAGCATATAAATCAAATGATGATTTAAAAAATATTATTAGTGTTTCTTGGCTTATCTACTACTTCCATAAGAAGTCAATGACACTATTTTTCCATATTCTTCAGGAGTGTAACATTCCTGGTTTTCTGTGTCATTCTGTAATACCAGATCTTTTTTATAAGGATAGGAGGCAAAATGATGTTATAATACCTAAGATCCCCAAAATAAAGGAACTGACACAGCACTGTAGTACATTTCTTTGCAGGACTATGTGAATATTTTTTGCTACCTTAAAAATCAACTTATTATCCCCAAAATAAGTATTAATATACAAGGAAGATGCTAAATATTTTTGCATCATATGCTATAGGTTGAGTCTGTATAACAAACTACTCAGAGGAACTCAAAGTGAATTTTGTGGTAAACACTGTGTTCGTAAAGTCTCCCTGTCCATAAAACATTTAATTAATGAAACTCAAATGTGGATAAAACAATTTGTCCTGATTTACAGACTCCCTTCATTTGGAAGCAGCTGCTTAATGTTCTTCTTAAAAACACAGCTTGATTCTTTCAGTATTAACAAGCTATTATTGTGAGTTATGTCCCTCTTTCGCTGCATAAATTCCTTTAAAGTATATCTAGAGAAGTTTATAAAATGCAAGCTTAACATTATTGTAACATATGTTGCAAGATTTTAACAATGGCAGTTGTGATGAAAAGAATTTATGTCTTGATCTCATAAATGTGATTTCTGTTCCTTGTTTTCTTGTTCCTTGTGTTTTGTTTTTCCTGTCAGAAGAACTTGATCTCCCATTGAATAAGTTAATGAAGAGTATAAAGAGAGTTTAGTAAGGGTAATTGATATTAGGGAAATGGTTTAGATCTCTATCCCTGTACTCATTCATTATTGATAATGCCCAAACCAATAGAATTCTCATTATGTGAGCTTCTCAAACTGTCAAGAGAATGAAGACAATTCTGCTTGTCAAATCTCAGCTTTCGGACTAGAATTATTTATTTAAAGAATTTATACCCCACCTTTCTACCACACTGAAGGGCATTCAGCCACTCAGCTAGCTATATGTCTATACAGATAGACTGAATGTGCTCTTTGCACAATTTTTTTCCACTTTTCTTACACAAGATTACACAAACTCTTTTTTCTAGTCTTAGAAACACTGATTTGTTCAAACAGCTCTATACTTCACTTGGGGCTCAATCCTAACTCCCCCAGAGACAATGCAGCTGTGCAAACAAGGCACACACTGGGTCCTAAGGGGTGGGCTAATCATGCCTCCTCAAGGTAAGGAAATGTTCATTCCCTTACCTCAGGGTTTCTGTTACCTCTGTTTCCCCATTGGGGCTCTTCAGCTCTATGCCAGCTATTTTACTGGTGTATGTTGTGGATAAGATCTCAGCACAAGTTGCTACTGTTGGGATCCACCCCCTCCCTCCCTATGCTTCTTTCTGCCCTCTCTGCCCAAATATGCTCCAGTTCCTCTTCCTCCCCACCTATTCCTCCTCCCCCCGCTTCCCACCACCCATACCAGTTTATTTGTGCCCTGTGGGTAGCCAGTAGCAGCAGTGGGCCACCAACTCTACTGCCATTTGCAGTGGCAATTTCAAAATGGCTGCCACTAGTGTGTTGCCTGCACTGTCATATGATCGTTTGTCATAAGATATGTTCCACAGCCATACATAGTTAACTAGGATTGAGCTGTTACACAACTTGCTAATTACAGGAGAAGAAAAGTACTTGTGACTCTAGTGCATTAAATCATATATTTTTTAATTAATAAAGCAGGATAGTTCTTTATTTCTCAGCTGAATTATGTCAATAGGAGATTAGTAATTTGAAGTCAGATTCCTCCTTTATCTGATGGTAGAAATATTTATATTAATATTCTTTCAGGTTGACCGCCAATCTCAGTTCATTCAAGGTTATCGAGTTATATATCGACAGACATCAGGATTACCTTCCCCTACTGCATGGCAGACACTGGAGGTTAAAGTTCCTACAGAGCGCAGTGCTGTCCTCGTGAACCTGAAAAAAGGAGTTTCTTATGAAATTAAAGTTCGACCATATTTTAATGAGTTCCAAGGAATGGACAGTGAATCAAAATCTGCCCGTACCACTGAAGAAGGTAAGAAAAAAACTATTTAATCAAGCCCTCATGTTTGATGAGTCAGTTGCAATGATCTGGTGCTTGACATGGAGCTTTGCACCAGCAGTGGCACCCACTTTGTTTTAATTTGTTATACTTCTACAAATAATAGTATTAGTCAGACAAATTAGTCCTCTTGGTCAGACAGCCTTCTCCTAGTACCTTCTCTGACAACTTAATACAATACAGAATCTTATGGAAAACAAGAAGCTGTGGTGGCTGCCTGGGTGCTAGTTTAGATATTTCTAAAAATATATTATATACGTTCATGAAGGAAAAAGGTATTAATAGGTATTAGCCATACTTGCTAAATGGAACTAACGTCAAAGGCACTTGCATATCTAAGGGGGACAGGACCCCAAGGGGCATGCCTGGGAGAGTGGTATCAACTGTGGTGGCCCCCATCATCTGTGCTCGGTTGAAGTGGTTGTGAGCGGCTGAGCAGCCAATGATTTCCCCCCACATCTTTTAATGGCAAAAAGCACGGAAAGCATGCTTAGCAGCTTGCAACCAAGAGCCCGCTAAGGGAAGGGATGCCGGCCAGAGAAGGTGCTATGGTTATGAAGAGGCACCCCTGCCACCACAGTACCTTCTCTGACCCCTCACAGTCACTAGGTCATGCAGCTTTCCCCCCTTTTTTTCTGGCAAAAAAGCCATCAGCCATTCAGCAGCTCATGACCAAATGCCTGGTTGTGAGACACTCTCAATGGCCAATGGCTTTTTTTTTGCTTTTTTTCCACAAACAGCAGCCATCAGCTGCTGAGAGCAGCTCGCAAACACTCGAAGCTACTGCTAACCCAGAAGAAATTGGCGATGATGTTATTATATCATCACCAATTCCTTCTGGGTCAGTTCACAGTCCCAAGGCTCCCCAGCCCCAGGAGCGCCATTGATCAGAGGCAGTGTTCTTCTGAATGCTAATTACTAGATGGGAATGGGAAACAACCATTGCCTTCTCTTCCTTCTGTTGGGCTTCTTGGAAACATCTGGATGGATGGCCACTGTGGAAATAGGATGCTGGATTAGAGGGAACATTGTGTTTTGCAACAGGGTTCCTCTTACATTTTTATGGGCTGACAATTTCTATGTGCTGTGCAGAAAAGGAAAATCAAACTCATCAGGTTAAGCGAAAATCCAACCAAATAACCACCAGGCAACAACTGAAAGTCTAGTGATGCCAAATGAAGACAGAATTTTAAAAAAATAGTCATCTTTATTTTTCAATTATAGAGATTTTTAGGACTGTCTGTCCATAGATATGTTAAACTTGCAGACTCTAAGCTGTAGTGTAGATTAATGTAACCTTCAGCCACTCTGCCTGTTGGTGTCTCCTTCAGTACTACAAAAGACTATAACAAATTGTACTGTCAACAGTTAAATGTCAGGTGCTGAGAAAAAAAGGGCCTGCAACGTATCCGCTTCTGGAGCAGACTATTTATAGGCTTATATAGAAAAAAATACGGCATTCACAAAATGTCGCTCCTTGGCCATTTTCTTTCATACTTTAATTATCTTTGTAATTATCTTGGGTTTATGCTTTTTTCAGACATAATTCCAAATAGATTTTTTATTTAATGAGTATGGTTCCCTTCTCAAAGAAAAAAGGGCAGACTTTTAAGAAATGTCATATCCTATGCATTGATGCATGATTCTGCTTTGGGAAAATACTTTTTAATAGGGAATAAAATCTGTGTTAGAAAATTTTTTAGGTATGATGTGAGCCTGGTTCATTTTTTTTCATTCTTAGGGTATGTATTTCTAGCGAGGAAAATACATAAAATAACTATCTCATTTTTCATTGAATTGAATTTTAGACGAAGTGTTTCTTCTGGGGCCTAACTCAAAAAATCGATTTTACCACAGTTTTGTTTTTCCTTTTCCTGAAGACCAGACATTTGTCACAATTCAGTATCCATTCATCTCCTACCTCTTTGGCCTTGTGAAAGTAACAAATGGAATTCTGTTTGGTTGTGTCTGGAAACGATGAGCAGAGATTTGGGTGTTTTAATATCTGTGGGAAGGAGCTGAGCACTGGAATAATTGACCTGTCAAGAATCAGGCACGGTGTTGTCCACAAGTCGGTGGCAAGGGAAATGAGAAAACGGTTTTAAAATGTTATTTTTCTATGTGGTCCATTTAATAACTGCAATACTGTCAGGAAAGTGGTTTAATTTATATTATAGTGTCAGCTTTTAGAATGGTATTGCCTATGAAGGAAGACAGAACAGTTGGATTAAACAAGCCCATACTGCATAGTAATACATGCATATAGGTACTTATAGGTAAGCATGTAAATCAAATAACCACACAGTTAAAAAAAAACCTCAAATTATTTTCCCAAATTTGCATCAAATTTTCAGCAACAGTTTTGATCAATGCTGAACAAAATTCCTGAGACCAGAAGTCACATTGGAGGTGTTCCAAATACTTTTGAGTTCTGAACACTCCAAATAGAACATTTTATTACTAAATTATTGCTATTTTTTTAATTGAATTGTGCTGCAAAGCCAGAGGCCACATGAAAGCTTTGTTGAGTGGAAAGAAGATTATTAGTTGAGTTCAATAATCTTCATACATTGGGTGTTCAAAGACAAGGAGTTAGCTTGATAAAACCCTACCTGCTAGACAGCATATCAATTTGGAGAAATGCTGTTTGTTTCTTTTGAAATCAGTAACCGTGATCCAGAAAGCTGATTTAACCATGGAAAAAGGCTATCTTATTAACGGAGCAGTGTCTTGCTAGTGTCTTAATTTCACACAAGTATTCAACATAGGAAACAATGATAAAGAACAGAATACCTTTGGGTAAATACCCAAACCAATTCGACATATACAGTATTAGGAATAGATTTTGTCATTGAGGGTGCTCTCCTAACCTGAAGTTAGGCCAGCATAGTTAGACCATCATAGTTTGGATGGCACAAGGGACACTGTAAAGTATGTTTGGACCACACTTGGAGTTAAAGAGGCTAGCACACAGACGTGAGCTATCCTCCCTGACTCCGAGAGTGGTCCAAACCTGCTTTATGGTGGTCCTTGTGCCAGTCAAACTTTGCTGGCCTAACTCCGCTGACCTAACTCCAGGTTAGGATTGCGCTCTCAATCAATACGTACTGCATATGTGTTCAGGCAGTGTAAAATCTAAACTTGCCATCAGATATCACTTTACAATATGTATCCTAATGTGTGGTTTTTTTCCTTCAATTTGTTATCTCTCTGTTGTATAGCGCCAAGTGCTCCTCCACAATCTGTTACAGTTCTGACAGTGGGAAACCACAATAGTACCAGTATCAGCATTTCCTGGGATCCTCCACCTCCGGATCACCAAAATGGAATCATTCAAGAATACAAGGTAGGAATGACATATAGTGGGAAGAAAATATTTAAAACTATTGTATGATTAATATCATTAGCAATACTTGTAAAAAACATTTTTTAGTTTTACTTACAGATGTAGGATCCTATCCAAAATGAAAGAGCACAATTTCCAGACAGCTTAATGTAAACATACTTTTCAGGGCCCACTCCTGTGGACCTTAGAGCGGGCAGGACAAGTGTACCATCCACACTAATGCACCTTCAGTGCTGGCGGTAAGCCATTACCACTGGTGCTGGATGACCAACATGCCAATGTCCGCCCATAGGCACCGCAAGCCAGCAAGCTTCACCCCCGATTCCAACCTCCGTGTAGGGCCACGCAGAGGCGAGTAGACTGCTAGCCTGCCCACACCCTTACACCCTTCTCCTGCGGCATCTCCTGCAGCTACCTGGGCTGCTGTGAGAAGCAGCAGTAGCCACCTAGCTCCTGCTGTTTACTCGGGTGGCCAGGAAGCTCAGGATTGAGTTGCCCAGTCTTAGCTTATTTAATTTTCCAAGTAGCCTAGTTAGCATTATTAGATATTAGGTTATTTGTCCAATGTCATACAGTAAACGGCTGTCATTTGGAAGTCCAATCTCTCTCTGTTGTCCCAGGTATGTGTATTTTTAAATAACATGCTAACTCCACATCAGATAACAACAAACATGAACTTGGGAGTACAGTATGTTCTTTCTGTGAAAATTTCAACATGCTGGAGAAAAAAATTCTTCCTTGCTGCCACTGAAGATGGTGAGACTTTTGGTGGATATTGGATTTATTTTTGATGTAACAAATGCATTGTTGTCGAAAGACTCCAAGCTATAGCCTTCCTGTATTACTGTTCTAAAAAGAAGCAGTTCTCCCTAGGCACCCCGAAAAATTTACATTCACCCAGTGCGGTTTTACACTTTTTAATCCCCTAGCAGCAATTCTTCTTGCTGCATTGAAAATGGCTTTTGAAGCTCTTCAAAAGACCTTGTGATCAAACTTTGACATTTTTGCACCTGAAGCAAAAAAGTCAAAATGACAGCAGTACACCTTCTAGCCTATTTAAAACTGGGGCACATTGTTTTTTTAACCACAGTCAGGGATGGAGGTAGAATGGCACCCTTTCCGTAATCTGTTGCCCAAAGCAGTTCCTTAATGTAGCTTCATGGTAAGACTTGTGTTCTTCTTATGGTTCAGAATAGGCAACCCACGGTTTTAAAAACAAAACAGAAATTCCATTGGACATTTCAGCATTATAAAATTCAAACGCTGGTGACTCCAGTTGTTTCTAAAGTAGGACACGCAGTCTTGATGTTAAATAGTCTCCAGGGTCATACTGTAACTGCAGTCCTGGGTTTAAAGACAATACTGTTGGCCTTCATCCAATGAGAACTTTACTTGCATGAATTCAATTATATGTGTTCAGCAAACAAAAAAACCCAAACAAAATAAAAATAAAAAATTTAAATGGTGCAGGTGATTCTGCCCATCATTTTACTTATTTAATACATTCCCTGGAGTGACACCGAGATTGGAAAATGAAGGTGCTGTTTCCTCACTCTGTTGTATGAAATTATTTAAATATAAGTATCCGCTTGTTTTAACAATGATATGCTATTTATTTTCCTTGCGGGCATACTATACGTTATTATAGGTGACATTGATGGTTCATTTAACCTGTTACATGAATAAAGGTGGCTACATCAATGCAGAAGGCAATCTTTCTTTTGGTTCTCTAATAACACATAGCAACGTTTTGGTTAGATGGCTGAATGCCCTTGACATGTGCTTTCTGTCATTGTGGCCATCTGCTGAGGTGGGCACTACTTACTACTATTACTACTTACACATTTAGTCCTCTTTAGTCCACTAAAAGAAAAGTTGCTCAAGTACATAGATACATGCTGAAACACATTCACACACATCTTGCAAGTTCTTAAAGCAATAGAGAGATGCATATTTCCTGCCAGGTCTCTGAGTGTATAAAGTCTCTTCCAGTGCCTCCAGTATATACACATAAGACTGTGCGGTGGATATTCTGCTTGATTGTTTTTATAAAAAGCAGAATTATTCTGAACAAGGTAAAACATATCACCACTTGCAACATTTGACCACTGTCACCGTTCACTGTAATTGTGAAAATTTTTAATTTCACAGATGAATACATAATTTTTTGAGATCTCTAGAGGGGTAGTTAATGTATTCTGGATTATCACAGTAATTGAATACCAAGATACAAATACAAAAAAATAATTACTGCAGTTTTCTCAAATTGCCACATTGTTTCTCCAAAAACACATTAATAAATGAAAAATTAAAGAAATGCCTTTAAATAATCCATTTGGTACTACTAAATGCTGGTTTGGATTCTGATACATTTTGGAGACTTTTGGATTTGTGTGTGTGTGTGTGTGTGTGTGTGTGTGTGTGTGTGTGTGTGTGTTTTCAGTCAAAGGAAGAGAAGAAAAACCTAGATTTCAGAACAGTTTCTGTTGATTATGAGTCCCAAGCCTGAACATGTTCCTATATTGTTGGGGGGTTCTTGTAGTAGGAATGGGGATAGTTTTTTCTCTCCTTTTCCTCTTAAAACATATATGTGAAGTGCATAAAAAACTTTTAAGCTCATGGCATACAACTTCACAACGCAGATCACCTCCCCAGGGTGCTTAAGATGTTAGGAGCTTAAGCAGACCAATTCCCCCCTTTCCCTGACCTTCTGCATTTGTTTTAGAGGTCCTGGAAGCTTAAGGTCCTTTAAAATCTCAGGGTCAATGTAAATGCAGTAAAACATTTTTCTTTTAATTTATACATATCTAAGTAGTCCTTCCCCCCAATGCAGAAACCACTTTGTTATTTTTCTGTCATTCCATTTCACTTCCACATTGCAAGGCACTATGTCACCTGAGTTCACTGGTAGTATATTTGCTTATACTTTTTTGTATTGAAGATTGTTACTATACTGTATTTTTAAATGTGCGGGAATACTATACTGTATTTTTAAATGTGTTTCTCCCTATTTAAGATCTGGTGTTTGGGTAATGAAACAAAATTTCACGTCAACAAGACCGTGGATGCAGCCATTCGATCTGTAGTGATTGGGGGCTTATATCCAGGAATTCAGTACAAAGTAGAAGTTGCAGCAAGTACCAGTGCTGGTGTTGGAGTAAAAAGTGAGCCGCAACCTATAATAATTGGTATGTGATCATTGGTCTTGCTTTTGTGTTTTGTGTCACTAGAATTAAAAACATAAAATGAGATTGTGTGCCTGACTGTTCATCTGCTTTGAAAAAGCTCTCAAAATAAAAGCAGGTGAAATAGCTTTATTTTTTAAAAAATATATTAGGAATCTAGATTGTTCCATGAAACTAATGTTGCATTATGAATTTACAGCAGCTTGATGGATTTATAGTATGGCTAACTAAAGCTTTTTCTTCAGTCTGTTAAGATTGCAAGATTATTGCTTTCTGGTTGCTGGTGCCCAAGGTCATATTTTAAGTTTTGTATTCTGAGCATTCAAGGTTTAGCTTTTCTTAGCTATTCTAAGCAGATAGTCTGTTCTATCATATGCCAACACACAAAAGGTCTATAGTCCAAGTAGAGAGGAACCCTAGTAACATGATCTCTTTCCTTTGAAAGTCTGTTTCTTATTAGTCATTTCCATGCGAAATTAATTTCATGACCTGAGGCAAACCTAGAACCTTACCCTTCTGGGATGCTTCTTGAGCATAAATTGGGGAAAAAAAGTGAGGGAGGTGAAATGTGTAATACAATTGCACGTGCTTGTTTGCTGCATGGTTGTGTGGTTGTGCTGAAATATTTTCAATAAACCTATTTTAATATGAGCCAGTCTGTGCGTTCAGGATAATCCCACAGTATTCTTTTATTGGAACTACACCATGTACTATACCAGTGAGGGACTGAGTATTTAAATAGTGCACCATGTAGAAGAAGTTGCTATAAGCACAATATGAATGAAAGATTGTAACCCTTGTTCCAATGAGTGAATGGTATAAGTCTTAAGTAAGGAGGGTTTCTTTTAATGTTGGGGAATATTCAGGCATGGACTATTCCACCAGCAGCATAATCCCAACAGGGCTATATGAAATAATTGTACTGAATGTATAGATCAGGAGTCACCAGACTCCAGCCCACAGAACAGACCTAATGTCTGCCTGCAGGGTCTTTGCGAGCATCCCCAGCAGAATGGTAGGAGCCGAACGTGCTGGGGACGCTTTTCAGTGCTGCAGTGGTCTCCACTTTGGAGACCACTGGTATATCAATGCTTAATTTGTACTTTAGTTATATCCTTTGGGCTGCATCCAGGGTAGCATTCCATTAAAGGAAGTGCACTCTGTAAACACGAGCTCTCTCTGTGAACGGAAGGAACATTCAACTTGCATGTGTCCTTATGTGAGTATTACTTTGGATGCCACTGTTAATTTTTGATCAAATCAATTGTTTTCTGAAAGAGGAGTGATACAGGGGATAGGGGATACAGGGGATATCTGAAAGGGGGTTAGGTGCATTCAAAGCAAGAAAAGCCATGTATGTAAGAAATATTTATCATACTTATAGTTTATGTAACACTTACTGAGTATGCAAAGTGCTTCTATGTATTATTCATTGTGTTATCCTTAAAACAATCCAGGAAAGCATTATTACCCCCATGTTGCATTAGGGGAGCTGAAGCTGAGAGGGAGTGGCTTGCCTAAGGTCATCTAGTGAGTCCATGGCAAAGGTGAGATTTGAACTGCAGAAGTCCTGATGCACAGCTCTCTTGGTCTTGGTCTACACCAGCTCTAACATATCTGTTATCTGTATCCAATCCTCCTTTAAAAGAGCTCTGTGCAGTGTACATTTTTTCATTTTAGCGTCATAATATAGTGAGGTAGCTTAGAATGAGAGACCATGACTGGCCCAAATACAGGGAGATTTATCTAACCATTTCTCCCAAATTTTACAAAGAGAAGATAGTAGACAGTTATGGGAATATTAGCTATTATAACAATCCACAGACACAACAGATATACGTAAATACAATAGGCACCTAGTAATCCTCAGTTGAAATGTGTTTAGTTGACATTTTAGTTTGAATTGGTGGGTGAATAAGGGCTTTGTCTTAAGAAAAGAAATGCATGTCTCATATAAAATATCTGAATCATCCAGGATTCACAACAAATTGAATTATAATACAGATAGATGAATTTTAAATTGGTTATAATTATGTTGAATTTCTGTCCATTATGAAACTTCCCTTCAACTCATCATACCAATTCTTCTTAGGGCATAATCCTAACCTGGAGTTAGGCTGGCACAGTTAGGCCAGCAAAGCTTGACGGGCATAAGGGTCACTGTAGAGTGCATTTGAACCACTCTCGGTGTCAAGAAGGATGGCTGTGACAGTGTTCCAAACATGCATTATGTTGGCCCTTGTGCTGGCCTGATTTGTGCCGGCCTAATTCCAGGTTAGGATTGTGCCCTAAATGTATTTATAGTCAGGCACTTTCTGCTCCACCATTTAGCTGAATAGAAGTTTAAATCCAAACCCAGTACTTTATTCACTCCACCACACTGACTCAATATCATATCCAACCTTCTCAGACCCAGTTCATAACATTGCATAGAAGTGCTTGTCACTAGCTTTCACATTTTTTAAGTTTCTAAAATCTTTCTTCCCCTATTATTAATTATTGTTAGTACTATGTAACATCTGTACTGTATAGTGCCAATAGTTGTTTTTGTCAGTGCATGAAACACAGAGGTAATGAAGTTTCTATATAGAGGATTCAGAAGCTGCCTTAATCACCCCAATTCTATATTAGGCAAATGCCAAAGAGGGAAGAGTTTTGGGAGAGAAGATGGAGGAGAAGAGAGTGGTAGAGTGTACTGAAAAAGTCAACCAGACAAGGAAAGGTGTGAAGAAAGAAAAAACTGCAGATGACATAATGGAGAAAGAAAGAGCCCTAACCACTAGCCATTAACTACCACATCTGCAGGGTGCAAGTATGGGAAGATGACAGCCACTGAAAGGACTAAATTGCAAGAGTGAGCTACTAAATGCCAACCAGGACAGTAACATATCATTTGTTCAGGACAAAGTGGACATACAATTAAAGGAAAGGGAAGTCGGGTGGCTTGGGACAAAAAAGAGAGAGAACCTAGCATGCTTCCTTAAAAAAGGTTCTTATACTTCCCAACAGTTCACTTGTGCATGGGCTCCATCAGTATAATAATATGAGAAACAGCTGCAAACTTTCACAGTAATAGGTGCAATCGAATCTGATGTGTCTAATTAATTTTTGGTCCAGCAAATTAGTTTTGTTCTTCATTACTCTCCAATGGGAGGAAGACATTATATTTCATTATATTTTTGTCTGCAGAAACAATGGAGCGTTACAGGTCGCACATATCCCTTGCCTGTGTTCTAATTAGCTGAACTGACAGCATTGTTATAGAAACACCTGCAGTATATAAAATAATACACTGATACTTTGCCCCCCTTCTCTCTCTCTCTCTCTCTCTCTCTCTCTCTCTCTCACACACACACACACACACACACACACAGAGAGAGAGAGAGAGAGAGAGAGAGAGAGAGAGATTCCCTCTCTTTCTGATTAAATGTAAAGAAATAGTAAATTAATGCCATTTTTCTCCATATCCGCACACTTACATTAATTCTGTTGAACATCAATGGGAAACGAACATCCATATTCATTTACGTTCAGCTGCTGAAATCACAAAGCATATGTTGTTCTGACATTTAAATGAATTATTACCTTTGCACATGTAATTGCAAGGCACTGAAGGGTAGAACAAGCTGCCAGGCTGCTAACTTAAAAGTACGTTGACCTAATTTAGAAGCCAGCCTTCCCAAGGAAGAGCTTGTGGGAGGCTTTACAGTCCTCTGAAAACTCTCTTGAAGATTTCTTTCTGTTCCTCAGTTAAATGAAAAGGGAATCTGAACTCAGAGGAGATGCAGTTTGTGCAGTTTTAAGGTGCATTGCTCACAGAGAATAAGATGTCATTCCATCACCAGCCTAGCATGGTGCACGCTGGAGGAATGAAAAAAGGATAATGAAAAAGAAAGCTAATGCTACTTAGAGCTACAGTCACTGCTCAACAGGCTGTCAGGAGAACAGTAATGCATTCTGCAATGTGGACCCTACAAATTACAGACTTCTTTGTTCTGGCCTTGTGTCATTCCCCCTTGGTTTTAAGAATTTCCATCTGTGTCACAAACAATAAGTAGCGAGTGGCTTTCTGTTTCTACAGAAAGACTTCAGACCATTCATTGGATTTGCACCTATGAAGTATCTTGGAAAGTCATGGCATTCAAACAGTGCTAAAGTTGTTTACTTTAACACTCAATCCCCATTTGCCTCAGAATTCCAATTCAAAAGTCTCCTGTTGTCTCTTACGATTCTGCTGCCTGGCCTTACACTGCCCTGCTTCTCTGTGATGACAGAACAGTTAAGCAAATGCAAAACTGTGGTGGCATGGCTGTCAACTATGTCCAGGTTAGCTATCCAGTGATGGAGAATAGTCACAGTCCATGAACAGAACATATTATTTGTTTATATATAATACTAACCTTAACTTCATCAATAAACTTTTACCAAGTTTAGAAATTAGTACTTTCATCCAATTTAGAAAAGTTTGGCTTCCAATTAAAATGTTGAGCTCTAACAGAGCATCATTGATTGATTACCACAGTATCTGTTAAAATCTCAGTGGTTTGGAGGCATTGTTAGAGGCATTGTTTCCCATTGGAGCAGTAGGAAACAAACCTTCATGCTTTTAATTGGCTTTGTGAACCAAGGACAAAATGTTAAAGAGCAATGAGGTGTATTATGTATTTTGAAAAGGGTCTCCCTAGTTTTCATGAGAGATATTTGGCCAAAAATATTTCAGTCATATTGTATATTTAGGAGAGATTAGCCAAGTTCTGCAAAGTCCACAAGTTCTTGTGGGTTCACAAATCACTGAATATGTTTTCAAAGATATATAATCAGTGATTTGTGAACCCATAAGAACTTGTGGATTTTGCAGAACTTGGCTAACCCTTACACTCTACTCAGTTTAGGCTAAAACTTGGTTCATGTGTGATGCATAGCACACCAATTACTATAGAAAATCAGAAAATGTGACATTTTAATTTGGGGCTATGAAGATACCACAGGTTAGCATTCCAGCTAACAATTTTCTTCTGTCAACTATGCAAGGGTGCATGCAACTTTTTTTTTTAATGTTTGAAAAACTTACCAGCTCACCAAAAATTTGCTCACAACCCACTGGTGGGGCCCGACCCACAGTCTGGGAAACACTGCTTTAAGGGCTTTCTGCAGACCCCAATATCTGTGGAAATCAGTAGCCATGGGTGGGTCTTGGAACAGATCCCCCACAGATATTGATCCCACACTGTACACAGACTGGATGTACATTCTCCCAAGGATGTAAAATCTAAAATGTTGCTAGGAACTGATAGCTATTTAGAGAAGGCTCGTTCTTTACCTGTGAAAAGGTAAGAATGGAAAGTAACAGCCATAGAAGAAGATAGATCTCTGCAAGTAAGTAGAGCTTTTAGTCATTTACAACCAGTTGAGCAATGACCTTATTTGTTTACCTGAGGCTGGAACCAATGTGCTGACATAGCACTGGCTGTGTTCCAAAAAATAAACAGTGACCTTAATCATTTTGAACAAGAAAACAAGCTTTTTGACAGCAAGGCACAACAATACAATATTTTAACTATTTGCACTGTTAAATTTTTCTTTCACACTCATTCTGTATCCTTCATTTGAAGCAAGAATTTGCCATCACAAATAACAATATATTGGTGAATTATCTCAGAGATGTAAATATCTGATAGCTGGGCATCTCCGTTTCAATAAATGTTTAGGATTATAGCTCACTCAGCATTGAAGGACAGAAAACTGTGTCATTTTTAAAAGCCACACAAGCTTGCTCAAAATGCAGGATTACTTTGTACGTAAAATCATTTATTTTTGTGATTATACATTTTAATGACTACAGAATTGTTCACAGTCAGTGGCAAAACCTGGAAATGAGCCTAATTTTCCTGAAGCATTCAAATGGCTAGTTTCTTGCAGTTTTGTTCAGTTTTCAGGCGCCATGGTTTTGTTTTTGTATTAGCAGCTATTTAGCCTGGGTATTTGGTAAGTAGCCAGTTACTCTGCTCAAACAAGGGGGGGAATGCATCTGCATCTGTATTGCATCTGTAGGGAATGAGTGATTTCCAGGACAAGGTCAGTTAGCATATGTTTTCTGCTATAGTTATTTATACTGCTCATAAATGTTAGGGACCTCTAATTATTTTAGCATTATTTTACATGTCAGTTCTTTTCTAACCAGTTTTTACCTATATCTGTGCATACAGGCATCAGTCACATAAGTCACATAACATAAGTCACACAACACTTATTTGTGTGTTGTGTTTTTAGTTGTAATTGTATGCATATCAAAACAAAGAAAAATGTGTTATAAAAAAGATACAGTACTGAGGTGCTAGCTGCGCAGTTTCTTGGCACAGTGGTATAGCAGTCATGTCTTCCCTTATGTGCTTGGAGAGATTACTATAGGTTGTCTTTTTTTAGATCTGACTTTAAATGTTCTGTTCCCACCAGCCAGTTTCTTTCACCTAAGATAGAGATAGCGACATTTATGTTCTACAATGTCACACTATTCTTCTGAGTGGGGCATGTTGGAGGAAGTGTATTTTGCTCCATGGATTGGTCTCTTTGTGGGTGGCCAAGCTCCAGTATAAATTTGGTGCCCTTGTACAGCAGAATTTTCATAATGGAAATCATAGGCATATACATTTGAATATTTTTATGTTATATTGACACATTTCCAAGAAGGCTCCTTCTAAGAAATAAATATATTCTGAAGAACTAGTAGTAGGGGCTGATGGCGCAGAGATTGTGCTGGGCTGACCCACGTGGTTTGTGTCTGCCCAGAGCTGTCACAAACATGTCATAAGGCATTTTCCGCCAGCAGAGAATGTGCTGGGTTGGTGTAGGAATTCTTTCTACACCAAGAATAACATTCATTTCATATTTTGTTCAGCAATTATTGTATTATTGGTTTGTTATTCACCAATAAAGGAAGAAAACAAAACTCTGCCATGAACTTAACTATATGATAGGAAAACCATCCCCACTCAGCCTCAGTTCCCCAGAGAATAATAATAATAATAAATAATAATAAATAAATAAATAAATAAATAAATAAATAAATAAATAAAGGCATGATAGAGTAGCTAGTTTGATCCATTGGAATTTATGTAGAAAATATAATTTTGAAGTATCAAAAAACTACTATGACCATCAAGTAGAAAAAATTGTTGAAAATGCAGAGGTAAACATTTTATGGAATTTTTTAATTCAAACTGATCGGCATTTAGAACACAACACACCAGATATAACAGTGGTTGAAAAGAAAAAAAGTATGGCTTATAGACATCGCCATACCTGGTGATAGCTGAATTGAAGATAAAGAACTTGAAAAAATCAGAAAATATAGGGATTTGACAATTGAAATTGGGAGATTATGGCAAAAACGATCCAAAGTAGTGCCAATTGTCATCGGGGCACTTGGATCTATTTCAAAAAATCTACAAAAACATCTAGAAACTCTGAAGATCAACGATATAAGAACGTCTGACCTACAAAAAACTACACTGTTGGGAACATCATACATCTTATGCAGATACTTGGACAGTTCTTAGGGTCTTGGTTAGAGCTTGAATTGCCAACAAAAGACCAGTCTGTGATATTTGTGATCTTTTTATCATTTTGACTATGTATGTAAATAAATAAATAAATAAATAAATAAATAAATAAATAAATAAATAAATAAATAAATAAAGTCTGATCCTATCCTGCACTGGAATAGGCAGACCAACTGACTGAGCAGTATCCAGAACAGGGTAGGAGGTGGTTGTTGCACAACTCAGAGTAAGAGAATATTTATTCCTTTAATCTGTGTCATGAACCAGACCTATGGGGCTATACCTACCCCTATGGGGCTATTCGGATCTGCGCCAGTGAAACTGCTGACCCAAATCCGAGCAGCCAAGTGTAATGCTGGGCTGACCAGAAAGGGTATTAGGATCCAATCTGCCAGTCCAGTCCCACTCCCTCCTAGGCCTGGTGTGCACACTGGTATGCATTCCCCTTCCCAATGTACTGTAGGCCCATTCTTCACTCCCCCCTGCCTTCACCAATTCCCTGCACTGGCTGCCCTCGGCCAGCACAAACTCGCTTCTGCCTGATCAGGATCTGGCATGAGGAGGTCAGAGCACAGCCTTGTGCCAGCCTCCCTGACTTTGGAGTAGTTGTGAATATAGTTTAACACGCCTACACTGGCAAAGAGCATGGTTTGGATTGTGCTTTTATTTATCTTACAGGGTTGCATCAAGATAATGAAGTCATATCTTCAAAAAAATCTTCACTATTATTATTATAATTATTGATGATGATTATGGTGGTGGTGGTGAAACTGTGGGTAAAATTTGATACAGCTGCAAAGGACTGGATAACATTGTTTTGGGGCCACAACTGATCCACTGTTCACAGTTAGCATTTCCAGTACAAGCTAATAGACTGTGTGTGTATTTGTTCCTTGAATTTTCAGGACATTCATTATCTTTGTTATTCAGCATTATTTATTCCATTTGATATACCTTTTTTCTCTAACTAGGAGGTCGTAATGAAGTTGTGATCACTGAAAACAACAATAGCATAACTGAGCAAATCACTGATGTCGTCAAGCAACCTGCCTTTATAGCAGGAATTGGTGGTGCATGCTGGGTAATTCTCATGGGTTTCAGCATCTGGTTGTACTGGCGCAGAAAGAAGAGGAAGGGACTCAGCAATTATGCCGGTAAGAACAGATATACAACAAAAACATGATTTGATGGAATGAATGAATGCTATATGCTTGCTGAGTATGCTGCAAACGAGCAGGAGTATTAAGCGCTTCAAGTGCATTGCTCTGCACCGCATTTCATCATTGCCACAAGGAAGTCTTTATATTCACATAATGAGTACATCTGATATAAGACACCAATAATTTAGAGGAACTTTTCCATTGAGTCCTGGTGTAGTTTAAGTTACTTCTGACTTAGGGCCAAATCATATCCAACTTTGCAGTGCCGGTGTAGCTGGGCCAATGGGGCATATACTGAATCAATCCTTTAGTGGGGGGACAGCCATTGAGGCCTCCTCAAGCTAAGGGAATGTTACCAATGTAGCCCCCTACCTTGGGTGTTGTGTGAGAGGGAAACGAGCATCCCTCTATCAATTCCCTACATAATTTTGTGTGTCTCAATCATGTCCCCCTTCAGACACCTGTTTTCTATACTGAAGAGCCCCAAACACTGTAGCCTTTCCTCATAAGGGAGTTGCTGCAGCCAAGTAATCATTTTGGTTGCTCTCTTCCTCACTTTTTCTAGTTCTACTATGACCTTTTTGAGATGTGGCAACCAGAACTGTACACAATACTCCAGATGCAGCCTTATCATAGATTTGTACAATGGCAGTATAATATTGATCCAAAGTTCTACTCTTGAATAAGGTGGTCTGTTCCCTTCTATTAAATGCAACAGTCAAGGGTACATGGAACTTACCAGTTTCACATGTATTGAACAGACATAATATTGGAACCTTTAAATCTGGACTTGTATTTCCATTAACTTCTGCATACTTCTTTTGGAAGAAATATGGAAGCATATTGAAAACAGAGGTGTCAGAAATGTGTCTCATGACTTTTTGCTATCAAAACCCCCAACCCTAATTTATTCCTGAGTTGAAAGCAACACAAAAACCAAGGGGCTTAGCTTTTAATCAGCCTTTCCAACATGGCCCTTTGATCTAGTCTGCAGTGAAAGTGTGGGGCACTATGTATTCCATGGAAGAGGAGTCATTTAACAGAAGTTCTGTTATCAATGAATTTTTGAATTAATGAATTTTTGCAGAATTCAGCCATTAATGTATTTCAAAGGAAAAAATATTTCTGATTTATTCAGTCTAGACAAACCAAGCATATTTATTTCTGGCATCATGCCATGCATATCTGACTCTAAAATTCTGTTGATTTCTTATTAATTATATACAGTGAGCCTGAATGACCATGGTGGCAAAGCTACATTATTCATAGGTTATGCTATTTGCACATGTTTTTATTTTAATTAATGAGCATATACATGATGGTAGCGTCTGCTCTCGTCTGATAGTTCCTTTTTAAACAAAGTACCAAGCTCTTTTTGGAAGTTACTGTAGATATTGAAATCACTGCGACTGAAAGCTACAGTATTGTCACCTCCTTATGTTGCAGTACTGTCAAAACCGCATTAGGACGTTAGTAAAACAAGTGTAGTGTGTTGGACTTTCATATGCATCAGATGTGCTAAATATAGGACATTGCTATTTTTCACATATTCAATTGTTTGGGCTCCGAGTGATGTAAAACAGCATGTTTCTGTCATTAGACTTCTATCATCTAACATTCCATAATTTTACCATATATGTAAATAATGGTACAGAATACGTTTATCTGGATATGTGTGCAAAATATAGTCCCTAAACTGACAACCAGGTGCCATTTATCAGCACCAACAGTGAAAAGCCTAACATTGCCAAAAATACTTACACATATGGTATTTGTGTTCATGACATTTTCAGTGACCCCTCGATACGTGGCTGTCTGTGGTATTGAAACATAGAGTTGTTTGTTAATTGTCAAATGTTGCATTTGCTTGACAATGGAAAATCATAGAGCTACATTTCAGTGCTGATCTTAGCATCCTTAAGAGAGGCTGCATGTTCACCTTAAACTGATTATCATTTAATGCAGTTTTCAACAATTACCATGTTCAATATTTCTCATGGGCTGCTGGCTGGCTGGTGCTTAAAGCTGAATTCTCTGACCTGCACATGATTTTAAACTTACATAGAGGTGCCAATTCTGAAGGATGTTCATGCCCATAACCGGCACTTCTTAACAGAGTTTGTAACTCACAATGTATTTACTTTTCTTGTTTTTCAGTTCAGTCCTTCACCTTCACCCCTGCAGGTACTGTCCATTAGTCTGTCTCTTACCCCACCAACATACAAATGCAGCATATAGTGATTTAATCCCTTCCAGTCATTCAGACTGTACAAGGAATTAAAACACACATGCAAGAAGACATATTCTATCTGCGTATTACTTAGACTAATATGACATTGACTATACCAGTGATTCCAGCAAAAGGATACAATGTATCATATTTAATAGACCTTTTATTATAATTGCGCCTAGTTACCACTCATTCAGCTCTTTTAATTTAGGCATTTTGAAAAGATAATTTATAGGGCATTGGTTGAGCTAACACAACCACCACAGGCCTGTCTTAATCCCAAATGTCCACATTTTATGCTTAAAGTTCTCCATGCTTAATGTGCAAATTTTGGAAGATGTTTGTGGTTGATCAGAGAAACAGAACTTATCCTAGCTTCTTGCCCTTCATAAGCTTTTTCCTAAATTTATGCACATAAGACAAAGTCTGAAATTAATTCAGGAACATACATTTCATTCATCAGGCTGAGTTATAAACTCATATATATAAACCTACATAAATACAATATTTTTCATATCTCACACAGCTCTCCTGCAAGCCAATCATAATTTTTCTGTAACAGCTTGATACAATAACAACTTCTTTGTTATCATTTCTTTTGAAAACTTAACATACAGTATTTTATGGGAACTGTTATTAAAGTTAAGTAAGGGATAAATGGACTGTGGCTGAAAGAGCTGCTTGCAAATGGCCTGTGTAATAAATATGTGGCCTAGAGAAGCCAGAGATGTACCTAACAGTCACCATTAAGGCCAACAATTATTTGTTGTTACTATTGGATTTGATTATTCATTGGATTTGAATGTTCCTATTTCACACTGTGTTCAGCCAAAATCTCCAAAGTGGACATCTCCTGTCTATTCTGATACTGACAGTCCAATTCTAACTCAGCTGCTCGCGGCACAATACATTAGTGCCAAAACAGCTGTTGCTGTATCCTGCACAGACAGAATGGCAGCAGGAGGTCTCCTTTAGTTAGGATGTTATCCCCTTAAGCAACAGTAGCTGCTGTTAGTATGGCACTTTCACTGCCACCACTGCTGCCAAATGCGTGTAAGTTAAAAAAAATTCCTCTTTTATTTACAGGCATTTGGTGGAGGCAGTGGCAGGAGCTGTGAAACCTGAAAGCCCTGTACTAATGGCAGCTACAGGTCCCCAGTTGGGTCACTAGCCTCCATAAGGGGGTAGTGTTCCCCTAATTGTGAATGCCTGCCTTCCACGACCTCCAGGGCAACATGACCCCTGAGTTGGGAAACACTGACTAACCCTGTGTTGAGCCCCAGCCCTCAGCCCTCTCTATGGGTCTACTGAGAGCCATGCCAGATCAATCACTGGTGCAGAACTGAGTAGCCCCACGTAGGACTTTCAGACCTGGGGCAGGGGAAAGAATGTGGCAAAAGAAACAAACCGATTGTTACAAATGTGGCAGACATGCGAAGTTTAAATGTATTCACAATAAACACTGCCATGAATATATGGCTTTGCAGATATCAAGGAAGTGTGAATGCACTTTTTTGTTGTTGACTAACAAATGCAAATGACAGCTTTCAGGAAAACTTGTGCCCACATTTTGTTAGCACCTTTCACCTCACTTCCATTGCATCAGCACTCAATCTGACAATTTTTTCAGCCAAAATTATGTTTTCTAACAAGTGGCTCAGATTTGGGTCTCCTTATTTGTCTCAAAACAGGATCATGCAAAAAAAAAATATAGCCTTGACATTAGGTTTTCATTCACTGTGTGTAAATGTCAATTTCTGTTCTTAGAATTCCATCAACAATCCTTATATGTTCCCCTTAAATTTTTTATCATGCCTACTTGTCAAATTCTGGCATGCCCCTTTCCCTTCCAAACTGTACCTTATGTGCACCTAGCCTAGCTCACTAGATATTTCCCTGTCCTCAGTTTTGAAGGGCTGCTATCACATAAACTAAGCCGCCATGTGATCACTTAGAGAACCTGGTCACACTGGAGCCTAGGGAAGAGGATCTTGCATTATTCCTTCACTGTGCTATTTCAGTGTACCCCCCCCCCCAGTTTACTGCATGAATTGGCATGAGGAGGAAATGGAAAGCTTGCCACAGGTGTTGCAACAAAAATTAATGGGGGAAATTATTTACACTATTAAATAGATAGGACTAGTTGACCAAGGGAGCTACATGGTGAGTGGAGTGGAAAGGATGTGTAATGATGGGACAAGAGTGCATGCTAGTGCATGCTCTAGTCTATTCTGTCAACAATAGAAAGAGTAGGAATGATGGGAGCAGGCAAGCATTGATTCTGAAGGTGATTTTTGAAGAGTGAACAAGCTCAGGATGCGTGAGTCCAAGAGGAAAGCTGAGCAAGTCTTCCTAATGTATGAAATGCCTTATTGCCCACAGTATGTTCCCTTACCTGGATCTGCATTGCCCTTAACCTAGTGCTGGAAAGTTGGCTAGGATTGCGTTCTCAGTCATTCACTATCATTGTCAACATGGATACAGTACATGACCTACACAGCAACTGCTAATCACCCTAGTGTAGACTTTGTTTTATGAGAAAAGTTCTATACTGGATGCAGCTTCTGCTGGCTACAAACAGGTGTTTCTGCCCAAACTGGCAAGAAAGAAAGGTAAAGAGGGCCTGTTGTGAAAGGAAGTGAAACACTGTTTGGTTTCTGGAAAGGCAAGCATCTGGTACAATTTTATTCCTCACAAATACCAAGAATACACAGAACTGCTGGTATACCAAACTTATGGAGCATTCTTTGTAAAACAAACTACAGGCTATCAAAGCCTGTATCATAGTGATGTTTCAAAGTGATGTTTTACATGTATAAATGAGCCACCACAGATTTAAAACCATCGAAATATCACTTAGATCACATCATATAAAACCTTTTTAACCAAGTTCTCACATCCAGCTCAATAGCAGAAAACCATGAAATTCAGCTTAAAACCATCAAATGAAGTTATGTATAAATCAGGTCACAAAGTTTAAACTTATAAAAGCATCCACTACTGCCCTTATCTCAGGGCATATTTGAATCTCAAGTAAAGGAGAGAAAGATGGTGTGGTTACAGTTTGTTTTCTCTATCCTCTGTGTTACCTCGCTGCTGTCAGTGTGCCTGGATAGAACATGGTTTCGGTCACTGCTGCTCAATATATGTGCTCCTGGGAGCCGTGGGGCACCTTGAGATCCCTTCAGGGGATGAGCATACCATAAATGGCCACTATCTGCTTGGTGTGCGCCTCTCTGCGCAGGCACTGGAGCGCCCCAAGACTCCATGCAGGCACTAGTGAGGCTGCCCAAGACTCCATTTATGATTGTAAAGAGCTCAAGGGATCAAAAGTATGAAAGCTGCTGGTCTATGTTGTCCAGTAGAGACTACAACAGGTAGGCTCAGGCCTGCAGTTAGAAAAGAAAGAAGGTCAGAACTCTCAGCCAATTCATTATTTCAGTCTTTCTCTTCAATTGTGAGCACAATTAGGTCTGTTGAGACATCTGTGACAACAAATGTCCCAAAACATCATTTTTAGTTGTTTCGACAGTTCACAAATCAATGCTGTTACTATCGTTTGTTTAATCTGAGTAACATTCAGACCTTCGGCAAAGCAGATCTCCATTGTCAGATGTTGCTCATGTAAACATTCCTTTTGTTCACCATGGGAGCTTCCAACAACAGAGTCTCATTCCACAAAAGTTCTGGTCACTGCCCATTGTGTTTTAAATGAACAATATTTTTTCCTTACAATTTTTTTTGAATATCCCTGATTGACTAGGAATATGAAAGGATGCTGATTTTCCCAAATCTTTGTGTAGCTGAATCCTAACCTATCAAGTGCAACATTTTGTCTCAGTAGGATATAGTCCAAGACATTGAAGTTAAATTAGGTGTTTCAATTTTGTTTTCCTTATAATAGCAGGTATCTAAAGTGATCATGAACTCTCAGTGGCACCACCCCACTTTTGGTGACATTACAGAATGTAGTTTTTGATTGACAAAAGGATGAGTTTATATCATATAAGAATAGTAACTCAAATTGTACTCATCTTTTAAATATACAGTTTAGGGAAATTCCTGATCATCATGAAAGCAAAATCCAATTTGTTTGCACTACATATTTTCTTTGTTTTATTGCCTCTTCTTTATTTAATGTTCATAGCATACAGATGACTTTACAATGTTTTTGACAGCCACTGCCCAATCCTAATCTTTCCAGTGCCCATGGCTCCAGTGGCGGTGGAATGGCAACTGCTGGATCCTAAGGGCTCCGGGACACCGCTGGGGGTGGTGGTAATGCTGATGGTTCACCTTGTCTGTGCACCCCATATAGAATGGGTGGAATCAAGGAGACCCAGGTCAGGTTGCCCAGCCCAGGAGGGAGGATATGATATGGCAGCAGCTCTGCCACTGCCCCTGGACCCTCCTGGGTCTGATCCTGCCCTCCCTCCACCCCACTCCCTGCCCTGAAATGCTTATAGCTGGCTGGTTGTCTTTGTGGGCC
This sequence comes from Lerista edwardsae, assembly GCA_029204185.1. Classification (NCBI taxonomy): domain Eukaryota; kingdom Metazoa; phylum Chordata; class Lepidosauria; order Squamata; family Scincidae; genus Lerista; species Lerista edwardsae. The sequence continues at coordinate 12,203,385 of JAJKFI010000029.1, forward strand.
AGCGCCAGCTGGTACAACACCAGTGGGTCCTCCTCACTGGGTGCCACGAACGCACTTTATGGCACGATAGAATGGAATTCATCTTTTCAGATGAATTCTTCTATGCTAGTTATCATGAACGAAAGGGGGGGTTGTAACCTATGACCCCCCCTACTCACCCACTCGGTTTGAACCCGCAGCTTAGTGGGAAATACCTTGCTGCCAGCAGCCCAGATATCAGGTTACCAGAGGAGTTTCCTGGGCTAAACTCCTCTCCACTGGAATCCAGAACAAGGCAGATTGATTTATGAAAAAGATTTTATTAACAGTTGGTAACGAGAAAAGGGGTTGTAACACACGGCCTAGGAAGATACAGAACAAAAAATAACCATAAACCTGATGGGGTCTTGCTCCCACTCAGGTCCTTTCTCAATCTCCTCATTGCTAAGCCTCTCCCAGCAGCAACCCTTCACAGAGTGGCTCTCCCTGCGACCATTTTGTAGCAAAGCCAGCAGGAAAGAGAGCAAGAGACTCTGCTCCCTGATCTCCAGCTGGAAACTCACCCGATTGGCCGGCAGCCACTCCTCCCCCCAGCCAGGACACCTCTGACAACCACAGACCAGGCCCTTGGAAAGTAAACAGAAAGTATATAACAGAAATAGGTACATGAAACATAACTGTTTCATCACACTTGTGAATACCTCATTTCTCTCCCTTGTCTCCTCCTTATAAATTCATTGAAATCCATTCACTGAAACAGAAAAACAAACAAACATAACATATCTTTCAGCTGTTTTGGTGCATCCATTTGTGGGGATGCAGAGGTGTTTTCGTTTCTGCATACTACCCATGAATGAAAATCGTATATTTTTGGCTCATGGGTAGTAAGCGTATTTTGTGAATAGCACTCTTGGGGATTAAAGATTTTGTGAAACTGAGTAAACATGAGCAAATTACAAATGGTTAACTAAACATTTCATGCACAAGATTTAGCAGTGGTAGATGAGTATAAATTATTTGACAGAATCATCCAAACGCAGGCAGAAGATTTGATGGAATTTTTATATGCTGATTATCTGTTCTGAGTTAATGCTTATTAAAAGAGGATTAATCTATATTCATATTTGAGGAACAGCTTATCAGAAAAAGGAACAAGACTTGGCTGGCAACATTAAAGTTTTCATTTGTAGTAGGAAAATGTGGCCTACTAGAGATAGGCACGCAGAAAGCTTTTTTGCCTCAAAATGTCAACTGTATATTTCTACTTTTTCTTCTTCTCCCCCCGTTTTTAGTACTAGCAGGCATGAAGATTAGGTTTAAACTTGCCAGATAATATTTGAAAATAGTATAGGTACTACCATGGAATATCTGTATACCGAGCCG
>JAJKFI010000029.1:12209746-12320497 GCA_029204185.1 Lerista edwardsae
CAAATTCAAAGTGCTGGTGTTGACCTTTAAAGCCCTTTACGGCTCGGGCCCAGGGTATTTGAGGGACCGCCTCCTTCCATATAATCCGACCCGTACTCTGAGGTCATCTGGGGGGGGCTCTTTTGACTGTGCCGCCACCAGGAGAGGTGAGAGGGGTGGCGGCCAGCAGGAGAGCCTTCTCGGCGGTGGCACCCCAACTTTGGAATACCCTCCCCTTAGAGCTAAGAACTGCTCCCTCGTTGGCGGTATTTCGGCGGGGACTGAAGACCTTCTTCTTTAAACAGGCTTTTAGTTGCTGACAGGCTGGCTGGTCTTGTATTTCTTGTATTTTTTATTTTTTTTGCACTCGATCCAGGGGATAACAGTTGTATTTGTATATTGTATTTTTATATTGTTTTTAATCACTGTTTTTAAATTATGATGTTTTTATTCTGTTTTTTAATTGTTTTTGTATTGCCGCCTTGAATGCCTTTTTAGGCAGAAAGGCGGGGTAAAAATCTTTAAAATAAATAAATAAATAAATATGACACAACTTGTCTGGGTTCTTATAATAGTTTATAATATCTCAAGAAAGTTTTTCTTCTGTCTCAGCACTCCTTCTACACTCCTTACCCTTGAGATTGTATAGTAATAACAGTATATTGTCCTGATTCCTTATAGAAGCCAGTGTGTATGGCCCACCCCAGTCATATAATCATAGAGTCCTCCTATTTAACAGGATTAATGTTAATATAAAGATCTATATTTTGTATGTATCCACTTGCTTTGTCGGGGCATGCAGGCTGCTGTTAAGAAACAGACATGATGGGGTTAATATTAAGCTCTCAAGGACTATCCACCATAGTATCTATTTTCATGAATGATGGTGGCTCAACATTACAATCTTTCGTCCCAAATGATTTCCTCAGAGGGTCAATAGGAACAGATTTGCTTATATGGTGGGCCGCCCATATTCACAGGGGTTTGGTTCCTATATTCTATATGGATACTAAAATCTGTGGATGCACAAGTCATGGTATATATACTGCTTCCAACACTGCTCTTTCACATGCACACTGATGTCCTACATGTTTACAAAATAACTCAAGTTAGGGGAATTAGTATTATTTTCAGAGTAAGAGGCCAGATTCAGCAGTCTGACAGTTCTTGGAATCGTTAACTTGGATGAGTGGTGCAATCACAGTACCTAAAAATTAGGATAACAAGTAACCAGAGCTTATTTTAAAAAATATAACAAAATATAAATTTTAAAAGGCACGTTTAATTTCAGGTACTTTGCTTACAAAGCTTTAAATGGTAGAAAATTACAAATAGCTGTATTTGGACAAGAGGAGCTTGTTGGAAAAGGTGATTGAATCTTTTGGAGGAGAGGGGCAGAGAGAACTATGATGAGGATCAAAAGAAAAGGGGGGGAGGCACTATTTATCCTGCTGGTCAAAGTCCTTCTAAGCAGCAAGGGCAGGACTGCAAGGTTGTGGTTCCAGAGAAGAAAGCTAGAGGTGCTCCTTGGTAAGGCCTCCTTCTTGAGGAGGTCTCAAGAAACACAGCATGGACACTTCAGCTAGGGTTTGAAGTGACAAAATTCTGCCTCCAGACCAGTGACTTATATAGGGCTTTTTTACAAAGGAAATGAAGGAATTTTTGGATGGACAAAGAAATGTGAGGCCTCTGTTTAGCTGACCTTCCTGGCCTTGATTGAGTGTCCTTAATGGTTCACCTATCAAGAATATTCCTGCTGGACAATATATCTGGCTAGGTGTATTGCCCCAGGCATAGGTTCTTAGCCCAGAAACTGAAAAGAATCCTCATTCTTTTCAGAGAATGAAAAGAATGTCCAGGCTGAGCACCTGGACACCTTATGCAGGAAGGTCTTGTTCTTGCTGACTATCTTGCTCAAAATGAGGGCACAATCCAAACCTGGAGGTAGGCCGGCACAGTTAGGCCCTCAAAGTTTGGCTGGCACAAAGGTGTTAGAGATCTGCATGCATATTGAGAGGAGAGGTGGAACATAAATACAGAGGGCCAATTGCAAAAGAAATCAGGAAGAAAGGAGAAAGGCAAGTTACTGTGGGGTGGCACTCTGACAAGATTTACATGCTTCCAGCTAGTTTGGACAGCTACTGCCATCCAGAGGAAGAGAGAAGGCCCATTGGGCGGGCAGGCAGGCAGAAAGCACCAGTGGGGGAGCAGATGCTGTGAAGGCATGCTTCCCCAGGGAGGGCTCTGACAGCTGTCTGGGTTTAGGTGCAGTGCCAGGTACAGCTATGGAGCTGCCCACCAGTGGAGAGAGTGGTGAGGGGACAGCACCATCACCACTCCTGCAGCCTCTGCCCTCGTCCTTCTGGGCAGTGCAATCCTACGCTGCTCATTGCATCAACGCTTCATCATAGTGTCAACGCGATTTGGTGAGCGCTGATTCGGGAGCACCAATCAGCACCCCTGTGCCCATTGCGCCCATGCAGAGCCTCTCTCTTATCAGCTGAAGCCTGTTGGCGCTAGGGAGGTTCTATGCCGAGGCAGGAGAGCAATTGGCAGAGGGAGGGAGATGGTGAGTGGGGGGAGGGTGGGATGTGGGCGGGCTTGGGAATCGGCCATAAGGCCGTATCACAAGCCCGATTGGGGGCTGCGCAGTCTCCTTGGATTTGTGCCTGCTGTTTAGCAGGCACAGATCCAAGTAGTGCATCAGAGAGGCTGCAGCCTCCCCTACGATAAGGGCGTGAACGTGCCCTTGCCACGGGGAGGCTCCAGCCTCTTCAACCCAGCCTTGGATTTGGTGCTGGCTTTGCCAATCCAACACTGGGTAGGATTGCACTATCAGTCTTTGCTTTCCCTTTACAAAGTCAGAGGAATAATTTTTTTTCCAGTAGTGTATTTTTTGATGTATGGTTAGTTGAATCAATGGGTACTGGATCTGCTGATATGGAAGGCCCACTGTAATAGGGAGTAGGGATGAATGACAGGCTTTGAACTAGAAAAAAGTCAGTGGTCCATTACTGTATTGAACCACTGATACCATATTGAAATGTGAACGTGGCAAACTGTTGTTAGTTATCAACCTAGTATAAACCAAATTATAAATTTCTGCTTTAAAATTAATATGCAGGTTGTGATGATACCCATAATTTTATATATATATAAAGCCTTATTTATCTAGTAAGATCTAGAATATATTGTAAGAAAGCAAAGTAGAAAATCTGATTGGGGGTGGCTGGCAAGCATTCAAAGTATATTCACTAACAAATTTCCTAATCAAATCAGGTGTTATTAAACTAATAAATAAGCTCTAAAATACTGTATACAGTTGCTCCATATTGCTTTAAAATATAGTTAAGCAGTAGCCTATCTATTTTAGCAAAATTGACACAATTGTTTGTGTCTGTATTTTTTAAACAATTATTTAGTAGTCTGTTAAAAAGAAACATAACCATGATACATGTATTTGTTAATGTCATTTTGTAAATAGGCTTTTATTTAATATTTTCACATTTCAACTTAATTTATACCTATTCAATTCCAAATAGGGACAGTAAACCATTTAATGTGAAAGATGCCTATTGTGATTTTCTATCAACAATAATTGCCCAAACTGTGGTGATAGGCCATTTATCATCAGTTCCTAAGTTCATTCTATATGGGATCCCAAAAGGCTCTCCTTTGTCTTCATTGTTGTTAAACATGCATTGTGAAACCACTTGTGGAACTGATAGCATGGCAAAAATGTGAAGTATCACCAGAAGGCTGCCGATATCCAGGTTTCTATGTCAGTGTCCCTGATGAGCATAGCATTTTCATCTTGATGCTGTATAGTTATTTGAATGAAATTGTGGAAATTGTGACAGGAAATTGTGTCAAGCGAGATCTGCTTCATTTTCGATGTTTATAAGTGTTTCTATATTGACAGGAAAGCATTTTTGTGGAATATTTCGCACACACATACAAATAACGTTTCTCCATATATGCACGGCTGGATCCCCAAAGTACTTGTTAGTTTGAGTTAATCCTACAAGCTTCATCTGTTACTGCTCAGGGCTCACAAAGGACGAGTCCTTAAAACTCAGCCTAAGATGTGCTGTGTGTTGATAAGAGTAGTAGAAGGAAGCTGTGTGCTATAGTACATATACTAGAAGACTGGAATGGGAAAATCCAGATTCCTCACTCCACTGTCATCCTCCACTGTTTCTTGAATTATCTCCTGTCTTCCTCAGCTGGCATTGAAACCTTGGCTTTTTATTCACCATGGAGTGTCTCTTCTTTGTGGTTTGATGCCAGTTTCTGCCTCCAGAACACAACATGCTAGGGTGACTCTCATTTGAAAAAAATAATGCAGGGGTTCCTGTATTCCACCTGTTACTAAACCTGACATTGCATCTGGCCACACTTTCAGTTTTATTGCTTGAAAATGGGCTTCTTTAACCTTAATTATGCAATAGATCAGTGGTTCTCATATGTTTTAGCACCCACTTTTTAGAATGACAATCTGTCCGGGACCCACCAGAAGTGATATCATGGCCGGAAGTGCTGTCATTGTGACGCCAGAACTTGCTGCTTTCCTGAGAATGCAGCAATAAGTTGGGTTATTTCTCAGCTTTTTTTCCAATAGCAAAATGAATCAGAAAGGAAAAAAAGCCTCTTTACAATCTTGACACAAGTGAAACAACCACACAACCCTCCCCTTTCCAGAATCTCATCTTTCCATATTTTCAGTAAGACTGCTTTAGGTGCTTTGCAACCTACCTGAAATTGACTCATGACCCACTAGTGTGTCCCAACCCACAGTTTGGAAACTAAACAATCCAATACTGTACATTTATTTTATTTTTTTAAATTGCTGCAAGTTATGTATATTCAAGCTGTGCTTTTGAAACCATTTATTGATTTTAAGATTATTACAGATAAGTATAAAGATCAGCCCTTAATCTGTAATACAGTTATAGTTTTCATTGTGCTTTCAATTCATTAACATAAAGTATGAAACAAAGAGTGCTATACGATATATTACAATATTGGATGAGAACATACTTGTAGTAGTTGCTTTCATTTTCATTTCAGCAAGATTTCCACTCTTGGCTTTTTCGATTACTAGGTGATAGTATGAGCAAGTCATGGTTAATTACTTACTAAAGTACTAAAATACGAAAGAGACTTCAATTTCATTTTGATTTACCTTGGAAAAATAAAGGCTAATTTCAACAAAACAGGAGCAATTCAGGGCCTCCATTCATTTTGAAACCAAATGCCTATAGATTTGAAAAAACTTTACGAAAACCCATAATATCAAGGGATCAGTAATAAGTTGTCCTGTGGGACTGTGACTGAGAGAAATTTATTTAAATCAATATTGTCTGGAGGAAACCTGGAGATATAGCAACTTTATCTTTCCTGTTTATATTTGCTTATATTGTTTAATGCATTTTCTTGTATGCTCTGATAGTGCTTCATGTAAATATGCCCTTCCTAATGGACTTTTCCCATTTTCTGTATACTTGAAAATCCAACCAGTAACTTTTCAAAGAGGAGATGGAGGACTTATGAGCAATGGAAGGTATGTTTGCAATTTAAGAGTTTGCAATTTAAAGTTCAATTCTGCATTTATTTAAAGCCTATCATATTTAATTTTTGTGAATCTTTAAAAATAGAATTATATATAATCAATTGTCACAATTCTAGGAGGAATTAAATTGTTTAGACCAGATTTTAATGATCTATGTCTTGTACACTTGAGGGGAATCAGGTCCAGATGTTCCATATCTCCCAGATGCCCAAGACGAAATTAGTAGAAAGTATCACAAGGAATGTGTTCATTTGTTTCCAGGATGTTTATTGCATTAATTAGGCATTAGTAAATGAAGTTGCTGTTGTTTAAGACTCCTTATTGGCTCCCACTAAATTGCTGTGAGTGAACAATTACACACAATCGATCACAAAATAAATGATTCATGGAAGATGAATAGGTTGTAGATTGATAGGACTGGATTCTACAACTTTGGCTACTCAATTGAAATTGATAAAAGTTGATAACAGACCCATATATCCTCATCTATTTTCTCTGTGCCAATATGGAGATTGTAATTAGGTTCTGGTAATAACTTCCAATCTCCTATTTAATCAATATTTTAGCAAAAAAGAGATTAGGCCTAATGAGAGTTCATAGATGTGGCAAGAATGCTGCTGGATCTTCTTATTGCTGTTTCCATAGAAACCCATGTATCTCTTAGGGATTCTGTAAGGAGGTATTCTTGAGGGGGAAATACAATGATTACAAATGTTGCTCTTTGTTTTTAAGCGTGCTAATAACCAAATGCAGCTTTAAAGTATGCCTTTCATTATTGGGGGGGGGGGATGCTGGTTACCATTCTTATAATACTGCCAAACCTGAGAAACATGCTTGGTAAACTTTTTTACGTTTACCTAGTCACTTGTGACCAGTTCCATTTGCTTCCAATGTTTTCAGTCTTCAGTGCAGTTTTTTAAAGTCTGAAATCAGATCATTTGAACCTGAAAGCCTGTTGACGCACATAAAAAATAGTGTTTTGAACTTGCCATTAATCCCACTCAAACCTACTTGCCTCTAAAACCATGCAAGAGTGCTCAAAGGAAGAGCTAGTGGCTTGTGAATGACAGACAGACATTTGGATGCAGGAAGTGAAGAAACGGTAGCCCAGAGTCCTGGAAATGGCTGATACAGAACAGTCACTTTGAGTGATTGTTCCCTTGAGGTAGCAATTTATCATTCATTCTTGGTGTAGGATCCTTCAATTGTATGTATAGCCGACTCCTTGTTTTCAAGACAGACAACAGTGTTCTTTTGGATTCTAGCAGTTTTGTAACTGATGACTTTCCTCATTTCCACAGAAAGTACTAATTTGTATAAAGCTCCAATTAAATGATGAAGCCTTTTAAGAAAGCCTTAACAGTTTTAATAGGAAATAAATTAAAAATGTCATAAAGTATTGTGTTTGACTGAAGTTTATAATGTGTATTCACTGGCAATTGCTGAGTTTCCTCACGTATATTTTTATTTTTATTCAGTCGACCAGGCCTGTTAAATGCAAGTGACCCCAGTTATCCTTGGCTTGCAGACTCTTGGCCTGCCACCAGCCTACCAGTAAACAACAGTACCAGTGGACCAAATGAACTCGGCAATTTTGGTCGTGGAGGTGGGTTTGGCCATAGTGTTGTTTACTCAAAACATGGTATTATATTTGCAGGCCAGAAGATATAGGAGTGTGTTTTTTGTGAATATACAACTAGCTATGGCACCCCCGAGAGCCTCCATATTTGTCGAAATTAATGACACACCTTGTAAACTAGATAATACAGTTAAAAGGCAGATATAGTTGATAATATAGTTGAAACGGGCCAGCCTATCCTTGATGCCAAATGAAGCAGTTCACAGGCAGCAGATTGGCAGACTCCCATCTGCCAGCTCCCCACAAATTATCCTCATTCCTCCCACTTCCTGCATTGGTCACAGGTTAGTACAAACCTTCCCGTTTTAAGACACTAAATATTCATTAATTGTATATAAACATTAGATTATATTCTAATATCTTTACAGTGCCTTACCTGCTTCTTTCTCACTATCCTATTATACCGCTTTTATTTATAATTTTGGGCTGGAGGACATTTTAAAGACTCTCTTCTCAGGTTTCTGTTGAACTTATTTGGGGGGATTCTTTTCAGCCTATATTACTTGAAGTTGTGGTCAGGAGCCTGTGAGGCTAAGCACTTGCCCATGCAACCCTTGCCTAGCATGGCTTCTAAGATCAGATCAAGGATGTTTAGATGAATGGATCGGATGGGTAGGGAATTATGTCCTTGATAGGAGGACAAGCTGTCTAAAGCTCTTGCAATGGCAATGCTTCTTTTACTCCCTCCTAAAAAAGGCATTATTGGATCCCACTTTTCTGGAGATTTACTTGTCAGTATCAAACCGTTCTTTCTTGGGCAAGGTGATCAAGCATGTTGGTGTATCTCAGCAAGTTCTGGCTGGAATATATTATCTGGATCTCTTTCAGTCTTGCTCCAGGCCATGCTTTGGAATGGACACGGCCTTGTATTGGGGTTGCCTTTGTATATGACCTGCGCTGACAACTAGATAGGGGAAACATACCCCTTTTGGTCCCACTAGACATTTCAGCTGCTTTCAGCACCATCAACCATGCTGTCCTTGTGGGTTGGTTGGCTGAGTTGGGCCTTGGATGGAGGCACTGTTTCAAAGTGGTTTCTCTCTTTTTTTGCTGACAAGTCCCAGAAAGGGGGAACACTTTTTTGGCATCCTGGTTAGTGACTTGTGAGGTGCATCAGAGTTCTGTCTTGTCCCCCTTGTTCTTAACATTACATGAAACTACTGAGAGAAGTAATCCACGGATTTGGAATTCGCTGCCATCAGTATGCTAATGACACCTGGCTGGAGCTCTCTTTTCCATCAAATTCTGAAGGGACTCTCAAGGTCCTGGAACATTGCTTGGATGCAGTTGGGAGCTGGATGTTGGTTAATGAGCTGGAAGAAAATCTGGAAAATACAGAGGTTCTCTTCATCTGGAAATCCATGATTTCTAGAAAAACTCCATTGTATAAAAAATACAAATTTTTGCTTTGCTGGGATAACTTTAGACAGACAATGACATTGTATGTGCCAGAATATCAGAAATAAGAGTTTGAGTTTGTTTGAATTATGTTCTTCTGTTTCACCTTGCTTTAACTGTGGTTTTTGTATTTTTTGTATTAAAATTAACAGATATTAATGACAATAATTAATACTGAATAATAATAATTAATACTGAAATTTTACTTGAATCCCTCTCTAAGGGAACTTGGGTAGATAAAAAACTCACCACCATCTAACATTTTGAGACACTAAAAAGTGATAAAATCAATATACACATGCCCCGATATCTTCTAGGGTTCCGTTCCAGAGCCCCCTGTGAAGACCTGAAACTGTGGATACTGGGGACACCTTTTTAAAGATAAGGGAACATTAAAGGTTTTGCTGCAACAAGATAAAAAAAGAGATTTGTTTAACGTTCCCCTTTTTAATGAAGCTCAGGTACTTTGGCCACCTCATGAGAAGAGAGGACTCTTTAGAAAATACCCTCATGCTGGAAAAGATTGAAGGCAAAAGGAGAAGGGGATGGCAGAAGATGAAATGGTTAGATAGTGTCACCGAAGCAATGAACAGGAAGTTGGGCGAAATCCGGAAGCTAGTGGAGGACAGGGAGGCCTGGTGTGCTGTGATCCATGGGGTCGCGAAGAGTCAGACTCGACTTAGTGACTGAACAACAACAATCTTTTTAATAGATGTCCCAGTATCTGTGGTATCCATAGACAACTGAACCCGTGGATACTGATTCAGTGGATATTGGGGCATGCCTGTCCATTTCCACTGTAACTTGCAACACACACTAACTAAATCCTTCCCATGCTAATGCAGCCCTGCCACTGGTGTGCATTTTGCGTATGAGTTTCAGTCCCATAAGTATCCTCTGCCTGGTGGTAGGCCTCTACTTCCTGAATGGGTTTCCTGAAAATGTTCAATTTTCAATAGTCATTTTCAATAGTCATTTCAATAGACTATTTTCAATAGTCATTTTCAAGACATTTTCAATTCGCACTTTGAGGATGTATTGTTGTCTGAAGCATACCAAAGATTAAAATTTATCTAGGTTGACTGATATGTTTTATTATTCTGCAAGTGAACAGATTACCAGAGATCATGTTAAATGTATTTTCTAATTTGTATTATATGACTATACTTTAGGCATATGTTCCTTTCGGTGAAGCTGATCTGCATTTTCTACAGTTTAGTTTATCAATGTAATTGACTGACAATTTAATTCTTTTCAGTCCAGCTGAGATCTTGAAACATTACAAAATGATGTATTCATATCTTCTTTCCCTTTACTGTCAAGTAGAAAGGTCTGGCTTAACTTCAAGAAAATCAAGCTAGACAACTTCTTTTTAATGCACTACAGGTCCTTTGAAAAGAAATATCAGAGGATAATTCTGTGTTCACTCACTAGTTTCATGCACTACTTATAAGGTGTGTGCATGCTGGTAGGGGGGAGCAGAGGGAGATGGTTTCCTTTGTGATTTGTAGAGTCTCTCCTTTCATCATTTCCCAGTAGCACAGACAGTTTCATTGGCTCTGACATGAAATGAACAATTGAAAACATTCTTCAGGGCAGAAATATTCCAAACCTCACTTTCATAGCTGAAGGTATGGAGGAAAGATGGTTTTAGGCAGTGAGATGTGAAGGACAAGTGGAAAGTTTGTCACAGATGCTGATAGCAAGACGCTGGTTGTACATCATTTTCCCTTCATTGGCTCATGGATCCTGTCTCAGCTGAAATGCAAACGTGCAGAATGACACATTTATTTTCCATATTAAAACCTTGGTAGTTTTGGGTTTCCTGTGCATTGCCGATTTGTTTCATTCATATGTTTTCATCACAGATGTACTTCCTCCAGTGCCAGGCCAAGGGGATAAAACTGCCACAATGCTTTCTGATGGAGCCATTTACAGCAGCATTGACTTCACTACAAAAGCTGGTTACAACAGTTCCAGCCAAATAACACAGGCTACACCATATGCCACAACGCAAATACTGCATTCCAACAGCATCCATGAACTGGCAGTCGATTTACCAGACCCTCAATGGAAAAGTTCAATTCAGCAAAAAAGTGACCTGATGGGGTTTGGTTACTCTCTACCTGATCAGAGCAAAGGCAACAATGGTGATTTCAGCTTATACTTTTTCTTATGAGACTTTTTAAATTAAACATCTTCTGTGCATGGATTAAATAATGCTAGTTTCTTCTCTGTTACCATCTCCCTAATAGTACATCTTGCATGCATCTTATACCTTACATATGCCACTAAATGTTTTGTGCTATGATTTCAGTTCAGTGCATCTTTTCTTAAGATACAGCCTACCTGTTCCCATCTCTGCTGTCATTAGGATACACTACATTAAATGCTTTTCACAGTCCTGCCACATCAGCTGTTTCCCAGCTAACTGCATGTTGTGCATGTGCTATAAACTAATCACATGATGGCACTATGACCTTTGCCGTTTAACCCTTAGCCTTACTTTACATCCCTGACTACCGATTGGCTGAGGGATTGTCTAATAGAATGCCACACAACCAGTCACAGGATTTCAGCACCACCAGCTCTCACAACAGCTCAGAAAGAAGTGGCAGCCTCTCAGGTTGGTTTCAATACAGTGTGTGTCAGGAGAAGTGTTTGTTTGTAAGCAGCTTTCTTCTCTACACAGTATTCCCAATTATAACCTTGAAAGAGTGATCACTGCACTCAGAGTCTGCAGTCCACTACTGCAGTATGACTTCCATTTAGACACCTGTAAATGTGTCGCTATTGTCTATAAAACCTACAATTCGATTAAAAGAAAAAAGTGCACCTTATTTGTCCTAACCGAACAAGAAACCCATTTAGAGATAATAAGAAAATATTTGTAGCCTTTGTACTCTGATTTTCAGCATGATTGGAAATCTTATAGCATTCTCAGTTTTCTATCCCAATGCTGACTTTTTTCATAAATCAATCTTCACTTTATAGCACTGGCTTTCTCCATGGAGCTTCATGATGAGGTTAATATTTTTGTTGTGCTGTTATTGAACACACGCACCCCGCTTCAGCTCCTGAGAGGCTTCAGCATCTTCAAAATCCTCTCGTAGCAATATACTGTAATAGAAAGAAAAGCTTCTTATGACAATGGCTGTTTACACATTTTAGAACTGAATACAAAATATAGACATTATGCTGGATTATCAGTATTATACTGTGCTGTTAAATAATGGGTCACCTAGTATTAGAAACATCAGTGAACAATTTGGCTATATTAAACTATATTGTGCAAAAATCTGCCATTTGAATAGATTTTAAAATCTGGTATTTAGCTACTTTGTTTTGCCATGCCAGCTTCATTTGTTTTTACGGCTCTTCTGCTTTTTCCTATGTATTTTTATACTATATTTCCTTAGCGCACCATTCAGTACTTCAGTCCCTCTCTTCTATCCCATATCTCTTCTGTGATTACCCTCTTCCTTGTTGCATTCTTCCTCCTCAGGGTGTGTCCCACAACCATGACAGTTTATCGCACTGTTAGAATTGCCCCCAATTCTCCTATACCCTTTGTATTGTCTGTCTTCATTTCTTAAATTCTCATTTTGTTTCCTTGTTTGTTTGTTGTTTCCTTCTTTCCGAAAGATCACTGAATCTTGCCTAAAATGTTACAAAAAGATCAGTCCTTTTTAATTGCCCTAATACTGTTCCAGTTAACTGCCCTAATACTGTTCCAGTGAGAAACCAGTTACATTTACAAATTACATTTTAACAACTACCCTTACCCTTATGAGTGAAACACAAAACCCTCTGATAGTAAAGTTTTTGGATACATCCTTAACAACTCTCTTCCACACAGAGAGAGGGAGATTATGCAAAACAGTATTATGACTACACGGAGATCTGCCATCTGAAAGAATTTGCCATGGTCTATTATTTTTTTCCAACAATAACTGCACAGAAGCTTAAAGCAGACATGAATAAATCAATAAATATAGTTTTGATACAGCAAGTACATTTTAACTTTTATTCAGCTTAAGCTTCATTGTGACTAGGCTATATGGGGAGTGTGAAATAAAAAGAAGTAATTCTGGGCAATTATACAGACTATTTTCATTCCATTCCACCCTATTATTATTTATAACCTTCTGACAACTCTAACACATTGCTGCTGATGTTGCTAAGATAAAAATACTCTCCTCCCCTCTCCTTTTTTACCGTGCCATCTGGAATCAGAGCTCTTTCAAGAAATGTAAATAATCAACTTTATTTCTTCATATTTCTATAATGTTTCATGATTTCAGGTGGGAAAGGAGGAAAGAAAAAGAAAAACAAAAATACTTCCAAGCCTCAAAAAAATAATGGGTCAAGCTGGGCAAACGTCCCCCTTCCACCACCTCCAATACAGCCTCTTCCAGGAACAGAGTTAGAACACTATGGGCTGGATCAGCAGGAAGCCGGGTAACATTTCTTCTCTTTGGGCATAATTTGGAATTCAGTATTTCAGAGCTATGCTGTACAATATGTGGAAAGTTTATGTTTTTATGTGCCAACCTGATTTTGGTGTTTTGATACGAGGTTTCTGGCCTCCAGGTGCCTAAGGTACACCTCCCCCCTCTTTTAGCTTGTGATGTACCAACCTTTCCTCCACATTTCCTCTTTTGCTCATGGGAAAAATAGAAGTGAATTTTGATAGAAGTCAATTTATGCATTATCTCAAGTAACAAGGTTTGCCACTGGTATGCAATGTTAAAATTTGAACATAATAAGAACATAATACTGCTGGATCAACCCAAAAGCCCACCTACTCTAGCATCCTGTTTCAAACAATTGCCATACAGCTGCCCTGGGAAATCTACAAGCAGGATAAAAAGGTACACGTATTTTCTTCTCTCTCTTCCTCAAAAAATAACATTGAGAACCTCTGCACCTGGAGGTGTAGCACTAGCTTGGTGAACTTTAACGGCTTTGTGAACTTTGTGCTGAAAAGAAGTATTTACATAATATTGATTGATTGATCGATCTCCAAGCTAAGTTGGGGTAACCGGAATGCTTGCTGGTTAGAAAAGACATTGGTAAAATGTGCATATTGGAAACATGTGGAATGAAGAGAACCAGTGGTATGCTATAGTCCTGGGGTACAAATTCTATAAGAGTACAGAGAGGGATGTGTTGAAGATGGGGAAGCCGTCTGTGTCAAAGAAGCAGTAGACTCTAGCAGAGTAGAGATTAAAGAGAGTCCAACTTTGCCATAGAATCACTGTGGGTTAAATGACCAGGCCCAAGGAGCAATGTAACAGTTGGGGAGTGCTTTCATCTTCTGGATCAAATATCTGACAGGAACGTTGAGATGAGGAAACATATCCAGCAGGCATCCGTGAGACAAAAGGTGGGGATAATGGGATACTTCAATTGTCTTCAATTGATTGGGTCAATTCATGCTATGGTCATGTAAGATCGCTGACATAAGACGATTTAACCACCTAGTTCAGTATTGCCGACACTTAATGGCAACTCCTTAGTGGATTTCAGGTGGATCTTCCCAAGCCCTACCTGGAGATTTCAGGGAATGAACCTAGTTCTTTAGAGCTTTGCACTCCATTCCAAACTACTTGTGACCCCCTGCAGGGTCACAACCCTTACTTTGAGAACTGTGGCATAGTGACAGAGATAGCCACTCCTTCCCACTTGAAGTCCTTGTTTCACAAAGACAGGTAAGGATCCTCCAGAGAAGCTTTTGATGCAGCAAAGGGGATAGTAGCTTGAACCGAAACTTTGGAGAACCTCAAGAGTGCACCTAAAACCACTCAGGATTGCATAGGGACATATTTTGATCCTGCTCATATTTTCTACTATATAGTCATTACTAAATAACAAGTGAAGAAGCTAACTGTGACTTGGTATGCAAAATGTATTCACTCTTATTGGCAGTTATTTGTCCCTTAATTGAGAATCAAGTACTTGCTAAATTCAGCATGAAAAACATTTGAGACTGATCCCCTGTTGTGCTTTACAGTCTGGATTACAGTCTGCATAATGCTCAAACATTGCACCTGAACAGATTGCTCAAACGGACAATTCAGAATTGGTTCTACATACTAAGGAATACTGGGAAATTTACCTCAAGTAACTACTTATTAATAATTCCCCCAATTGATAAATGCACTTTACTGTATATGCTGTTCTGCTAAGATAATTGTGCAGTAAAAGACAAATAACCTCTTATATTTTTAATGGCACCACATTGATAAAAAGACAGGTAAATTGATGCATTATCTGTAGAGAACCTTTGTGACACAGGTCGTAGCCTCACTTGTGTATAGTATCTATTATTTGGATAAGAGAATTACGTTTGTCACCAAGACAGCACAGGTTATTTAAAACTAAATAATCAGTGGTGCTGACAGTATACTTTCAAGTTTCACACAACTCAAACCTAGCTTTTACTATATTTGTCTTTCAAATTACACTTTCCCCTTATTTATGTCACTTTGATAATGACTACAGTTTTCCCAAAGTACTTCTTCATAAGCTGCAAACTAAACGTGAAGTCAGATCTTTTATAAAACAAATAATTCAGGAGGAATAAAGCTTTGCCAGTTTCTTTACTGAATTATTTGGTTTATAAATATGAAAGGAGAAGTTAACATATGCTATTCATATGTGAGAATAAAAATCATTTTATGGTGGGAGATGCCTCTTGGAGAAGGATCTGAAAAGACCTGTGACCTGGCCACTGGGCAATTGGAACTTAATTTATTATGCAGCAGGACTTCTGCCTGTAGCATAAGAACATAAGAACATAAGAAGAGCCCTGCTGGATCAGGCCAAAGGCCCATCTAGTCCAGCTTCCTGTATCTCACAGCGGCCCACCAGGTGCCCCAGGGAGGCATGAGACAACAAGATGCTTGTATCCTGTTGCCACTCCCTTGCACCCGATTCCAGTAGCCCACCACCTTTGTAAGGAGGTTGCAATATCCATCATTGCTTATAGCCCACGATGGACCTTTCCTCCAGAAATCTGTCCAATCCCCTCTTAAAGGCATCAAGACCAGATGCCATCACCACCTCCTGTGGCAAAGAGTAGCAAAATTATATTAAGATGGAGGACCCAAAGTTGCAAGATCTTAGAGCAGTGGACTTCAAACTGGAGACTGTTGTGTGCTACAAAAGCCCTCCCTGTCCCAACCAGCACAGGGATGCTCTGGGAAGTCTCTATTGCCCAACATCCCAGCAGGCTTTGCAGCACACTGCCCAAAGTGTCCCTGTGTCTGGAGCAGGTGAAGAATGGAGCAGCAGTGCAGCAGAACCCTTGGGACGGCTTTCACTAGACACTGGATCCACAGGTTGGTGAGGGCTGCCTTAGAAATGCACAGATAACCTCACAGCACTAAATATTTCCATTCCCCTTAATAGCCTAACTTTTCTTAGAAGATAATGCTTACCTCACCCCCTCTAGGCCAAAGTCTTGGCTGGCAGCTAAAACCAAAAAGAAATTGGGAGAGACTGCACACATTTTTGGGAAGAGAGGTAATTGGGAACACCACAGTAGGGTCAGAGCATTTGAACACTGATTTGCACCTGATTATAGAAGGAAGCACTGCATGGAGCCTTGTTCCTACCGACTCCTTTTTTCCCAGCCATAATGGAACTAGAGCACAAGTAAGAAAAGACAACCACCAGGAAGGCCCCTGTTCCTTCCTTTGCACAGTATTCAAGCAATTAACTTCATTAGTGGGTTTGAAGAGCCCTTAAGACAGCAATGGCAGTCTATAGAAGCCAACTTCAAGACTCGTGAAGTCTGTTAATGAGGTAAAAAGTAGTTGAAGAAGGGACAGATGTGGGTCAGTCATGACAGTCATTGACCAGGGTCAGTTGGAGCCCTTCCCCAAATACTTTTTGTCTGGCATGTACTAATATTTGTTTGTATTTAATATTTGCAACACAGATATGTGATATCAATTTTTTTCACAGAAGCACACATGTTCCAGTTCTACACCCCAAGTTATATGAAGCTTAGCTTATTCTGAGGAGGAAGTCTAAGCAGGAGGTCTACCTGATAGAGCTGCCACCTATGATGCCCCCAAAACATCTGGGGATGCAGTTCAAAATAACTGGAAGTGTCAAGTTTAAGAAGAAGTGAATGTCATATACAAGGGAGTGGCAACAGGATGTATCTTATTATCTTCAGTGCTCCATGAGACATCTGGTGGTCTACCGTGAAATACAGGAGGCTGCACTAGATAGGCCCTTGGTCTGATCCAGAAGGGCTTATGTTCTTATAAGAAACTTGCTAAACCATATTCTTACTTCATTTTATTGCATCTTGCAACCAATCCAAAACATATTTACAGTATACATATTTACAGTAATACTCCCAATACTGTATTACTACAGTAATACAGCAGGGATCCATCTCCAGAACAGCACTACAAGAGATACTATATATGGCAGGAAATTGATAGCAATTGGACAGGATACGCTGCTCTTATTGGCCACAATAGCAGTCAGTCAACCAATGATCGAGACCTCTGTAATGAAACAGCATTATTATCAGAGGGTATTACTGTACTTGAAGTGGGTCCCAATTACTCATCAACTTTCAAATAAGTTACATTGCTCTTGGTTGGACCTTTCTTCTCTTTGTCAAAAAGGAAAATGAAATACTGAAATAAACAGGGGATTAGTTTCTTACTTCAGCAGAGCAGGGTTTTATTTAATTTATTCAAGTTTCTTAGTTGTGATAATTTTTTTAAAAAAATTGAACGTTTTCAACAATTATTGCCCACCATCTATTAACATGGAACTTGATCTGACATAAATGGAAGGGACAGTCCGTAAACCTTTATACAATTTATTTTTTTAGGTACGACAGTGATGGTTGGTGCCCACCTTTGCCAGTTCAGACATATTTGCATCAGGGAATGGAAGACGAGCTTGAAGAAGATGACAGAGTTCCTACACCTCCTGTCCGTGGAGTGGCCTCGTCTCCTGCAATTTCCTTTGGACAGCAGTCCACTGCAACACTTACACCTTCTCCACGGGAGGAGATGCAACCTATGCTCCAAGCCCACCTTGATGAGCTAACCAGGGCATATCAGTTTGATATAGCAAAGCAAACATGGTAAATAAGTACCAGGTGTTGTTTGAAAAATGAAGTCATAATACGAAAGTCTGGCCTAGAAAGCTATACTTTGGCAACTGCACAGGATGAATGTGAAATGTATCTCCTTTGCAGCATTACAACCCAAAAAGCTTTACTTGTTCAATTGCTAATTCTTGACTCAAGGAAGATTTCAATGCTTTTCAGGAAGAAGGGCATGTATGATCTGTATTCTATTATCACAATGCTGCGTTGACTTTTTCTGTGGCAGAAGAAAGCATGCATGGGCAAAAGGCAAAACAAATGCCATGTTTATCACTTAGTGACAGCTCTGACACCTTTGATCCCTTCCTTCCATCTCTCACTGTTTGGATGGATTTGGTAGGGTCTCTATGCCACCACCATGGCAGGGAAACTAGAGAGTGACCACTTTAGAAACTCTGAAATGGGTCCCTAAAATCAAAATAATTTCCACTTATACAAACAAAGCAGTAAATAGTATGACAACTAGGCCTTCTGGGGAAAAAATGGCCAACCCACTCCCTTAGTGTAATGTATGGAGACTAGGCAGGTAACAGGCAATAACCCTATGCAGCCATGTGCATGAACTTAACATTAAAGCCATGTTTGAAAAGCTGAAGAAAGTATTTCTCAGCATAATTAAGAAATTTTGTATTTGATCTGCAGGATCGCTTCACTTCAGGATAATAAATTCATGATTTAAAATTTACTACTAGATTTAATACTACTGATGATCCAGGCATGGTTCATTATCAGTTGCTCTTACTGGAACTAAATAGAGTTAACAGCTTAACAGAAACCCCTAATCAGTCGTGGACCCAGCCAATACCATGTCCCAGGAGAAGATCTGAGGGGTTGCCCCTGCGCCGGCTCCCTGCCCCCGGCACCGCCACGCCCCCATGCCACGCCACACTCCATTTTGGAGCTGTTCTGGCATGCGGGCGGACAGGCCAAACTGCATTCTTGTGGCTCACCTCTGCAAGAGGCGAGCTGCCTTGTTGCCGCTGCCTCCCCCCTCCCCACTCTACCAGCACAGCACTTGGGGCATTTATCATATAAATAGAACAAAATTAAACATTTTCTATGGAATTAGCATTTCCTGGGTTCTTATTATACCAGTCAACTTAACTGAGAAATAAGAAAAATTAAGTTCACAAACCTATATTTTCTAAAAGTCAAAGTAAATGTAACCTGGAATGCACTATGTTTATTAGCCCCTTAGTTTATTTAATAGTGAACTGGGAGTGGAACGTCTGTGGAAGTAGGTGGCTTTAGGAATTTGCCCCCACTGCAGTTATGAACCTAATCATGCCCTCTGCACCCTATTTTAATTGGGGAAAACGCCTTCCACTAATGTCAATGGAAGAGTTTTTTTCTAATTAAAATAGCACAGGGGAAGCAGCTGAGTTATATTTTGTATATGTAGATATTTTTTATATGCATATGTTCTGTAATCAGAAGCACCAATGCTAAAGCCATTGTTTTTAATAGGTTGATGTCCTATGAGGACATGCCTGGAGAATCTGTGGAATGTTGAATATTACCTCCTAATTCTGTTGCATCTAAGCAAAGCAGACTATGAAGGAAGTTACTTGCAAATATACACAGCAAAAATGTTTTCAATACTGTTTTTTGTTATTCATAGGGAGGACAAGGAAATACCAAAGTAGTACAAATTTGAAAGAATCAGGCAGCTCAGGATCTCAAAAACGAAAACACACACATACCCTCCAAAACCCACAGATTTGCAGGACAAAGTAGGGGGTCACTGGCTTTTGCACATTTCTTAAGGTGCCGTTTACATTCATTTAAAAGCAATAAAACTTCACAAGATAAGGCATTAAAAAGTGTTTAAAAGTAAAGCAAAACTAGTTAATGAATGGAACAGTGCCAGTGTAAAAAGTGGAACTGCCTCATGACAAACAAAAACCACAACTTACAGTGAAAATGCTGTTATAGGTCAAAGAGGCTTGTATATATTCTCTGCTGATGCCAAAGCCAGCTGTTTTCCTTGGACAATTTTCAGTACTCCAACCTCGTTTGCAATCTGGAGCCAATCGACAGGGTGCTTAGGCCACTTTCTCCATGGGATACAGCTTGTTTATATAACAAGCCAGAAGCCCAAGCATCAGCTAATTCGGGTCTAGGTTAAATGTATAATTGTGCCAGGCAGGACACAGATGCATAGCCTGGCATGCTTTCAGCCAGTACCTTGCAGCTGTTATGCTTCCTGTGGTGGCATACAAACTGCAGGTGCAACTTTTGGTGTCAGTTAATACCATGAATCTCATTATGTAATCTGCTTTTTAGACTGGGAATTATGCACCATCATATATACACTTTTTGATAAATTGCCTCAATACAGTAATATCATAAAAGAGCCTAAAACACATTTTTGTTCATATAATACAGTGCATGGCTTTATTGTAATTCTTTGGAACACTTTTTTTTACATCAGTAGTAGTCAGGAATGCAAAAAACCATGCTTACTGTACTAGCACTGAGTATGCCCTTGATGGTCTGGAGAAGTCATGTTTCAGCAACATACTTCAGGAAGACCAAACAATGGAAATCAACCTTTTATAGTGCATTCTATAAACTAGGATGAAAACATTCCAGTGTTTGGAGATTCTGAAAACGCATGTTGTTATGACAGTGCTGATATATGCCGTGGTTCTCATCCTAGTTATTAGTTTTCAGAGGTTTATAGGCAAAGGAAAGACTAAATTCCTCCTTGCCATGTCCTGGCCCATGACCGCATCTTATGAGCATCTCCATGAGATAGTTTACTGAAGTCATGTGAGGCTTCTGTAGAACAGCAAAGACCTGAGGAAGCGGCTTTAAAAAACTCATCTTCAGGAGTAAATGAGGCCCTCTCATAGGTTACTTATATTATCAGATAATACAAGATCGTTTCAGTTATGCCTTGAGGAGAGCATTTGTAAATTGAGTTCTATGACTCAAAAATGAATCATTTATTGTACACCTGTGAAATAGTAAATCTTTTATATTCATGCTGGAACCCTCCCTTCCCTTTTCCTATAAGTCAACAACATACTAGGCTCCAACATGTACAGTTTATATTTTAGTTAGGTTTTTTGTTTGTGTCTTTTGTGTTCATTGTAGTGGTTCTAGCTACAAAATGGGAGGCTGTATTAATTTGATCTATGATCTGACATAATCTCCACAGTTTTGTTCAAGTAGATGAAACATTAATCCAGTATTCATATGGCCATAACAGAATTGGGATATAAATGTTCCATTTGCTTTAGCAGTCATGTCTCCCATTCTGCTCAGAATAAGATTAAAAGGAAATGCCGTTTCTTGCAATACAGTCCAAATGATGTAGGTTTTTGGACTGTATATCAGACTTGACCTTTCTTGTCTCATAAATACAGCCAAAATATATTCAGAGATTTACTCCTTTGTCTCTCCGGAATTATCTCTTCTACAGTATTCATGTTTCTAGTGTTATTTTAGATATAAAGCCATTCATTCCTTTTGGGTGTATTATAGCTTAGTTGACATACACCATAGCAGAGCTCATGGTAAGTATTTGCTTCAACCTGTTCATAAATGACCTGGAGACAGGCATAAGCAGCAAGGTGGCCAAGTTTGTGGATGACACCAAACTTTTCCGGTTGGTGAAAACCAGAAGGGATTGTGAAGAGCTCCAGAGGGATCTCTCCAAACTGGGGGAATGGGCAGCCAAATGGCAGTTGAGTTTTAATGTAGACAGGTGTAAAGTGGTGCAAATTGGAGCAAAAAATCAAAACCACATATAAGTTAATGGGTTCTGAGCTTTCGGTGACAGATCAGGGGACAGATCTTGGAGTGCTAGTAGACAACTCAATGAAAGTGTCAACCCAATGTGTGGCAGCAGTAAAGAAGGCCAATTCCATGCTTGGAATAATTAAAAAGGGATTAAGAATAAAACGGCCAATATTATTTTGCCACTGTAAAAATAGATGGTAAGGCCACATCTGGAGTACTGTGTACAGTTCTGGTTGCCACACCTTAAAAAAGATATAGGGGAACTAGAGAAGGTGCAGAAGAGAGCAACCAAAATGATCACGGGGCTGGGGCACCTCCCATATGAGAAAAGGCTACAGTGTTTGGGCTCCTCAGCCTAGAAAAAAGGCGCCTGAGGGGGGACTCAAGTGAGACATACAAAACTATGCATAGGATGGACAAAGTGGATAGAGGGAGGTTCTTTTCCATCTCTCACAATACCTGAACCAGGGGACATCTACTAAAATTGTGTGTTGGGAGAATGAGAACAGATAAAAGGAAATACTTTTTTACCCAGCGAGTAATTAATCTGTGGAACTCCTTGCCACAGGAGGTGGTGATGGCATCTGGCCTAAATGCTTTTAAAAGGGGACTGGGCAGATTTCTGGAGGAAAAGTCCATTGCAGGCTACAGTTTATGATGGTTAGTGCAACCTCCTTACTTTAGAGTCAGGATACCTCAGAATGCCAGATGCAGGGGAGTGACAACAAGATGCACATATCTAGATGTCTTGTGTATTCCCTGAGGCATCTGGTGGGCTGCTGCGAGATGCAGGAAGCTGGACTAGATGTGCCTTTGCCCTGATCTAGTAGGGCTCTTCTTATGTTCTTATGTTGTAACCATTAAAGATTGTCATGTGCATGAAGTCCTGTTTCATGAGCTGTCCAAAAATCCTTCAAAAGTGTACTTTTTTCCTACAGCATATCTATGTCATTAGTTTTTGTGAAGCAGGGTAAAAGCCAATCAGAGTTAAGCACTTTTAAGTCAACTTCATTTCCAAAGGAATATTTATTCATATAGTTAAATCTCACCCAGTGAAATATAAAGGTAAAGGTTTCCCCATGACCGAATAGTCTAGTCGTGACCAACTGTAGGGGGCAGTGCTCACCTTCATTTCTAAGCCTGTAGAGCCAGCGTTTGTTCGAAGACAAGCTTCTGTGGTCATGTGGCCAGCATGACTATACACCATAGCGCACGAAACACCGTTACCTTCCCATCAAAGTGGTGCCTATTTATCTACTCGCATTTTTACGTGCTTTCGAACTGCTAGTTTGGCAGGAAGTGAAATATAAGGGATATCAAAGGACTTCACTGGGTCGTATTTCTGGCTTAAATATATGCCTTTTTTCCTTTTGCTCTAGGCACATTCAAAGCAATACTCAGCCTCCCCAGACCCCAGTTCCACCATTAGGATATGTGTCTGGAACATTAATATCAGATTTGGAAACAGATATTCCAGAGGATGAAGAGGAGGATGATATTGAAGAAGATGGTATAGAAATCACACGGCCACTAAGAGGAATAGAACATACTTCAGGCTCCAGCATGGACAATCTAGACAGCTCTGTGACGGGTAGGCAAACAAAAGTAACAGTGAACCCCATTTGCAAATGTGTCAAATATGTCATAAATAAAATAATTTTAAGGGCATGTTATTCTGCTATTTCTGTTGCATTTAAAATGTGCTAATATTCAGCACAACAGTTAAAGGATTTGAAAATGCTCTTGCTTTGCTGCAAAATGATAAGAAAATTCATGAATTTTAAAAAGCTTTAAAGACATGAAAGAAAACTCAATTATATCCCAGCTTTCATGGAAAGTTCATTCTACTGGGGAAGCAAGTCTATTACACAGAGTAGGGAAAAAAGAAGCTCAACTTAAAAAAAATATGTATTGTATCTCAGGAGCAACATGAAAAGCCAGCATTATCTATAAAAGGTTTCTAGATTTTTTTGGGGGGGGGGACTATGTTAAAGTGATGAACACAAGGACATAAAAGGACTTCATTCTTAATACCCTCAGCTAAATCATTCCAGCCTTTAGTGGCAGAATAAACAAACTTATATAGGGTGATATGTGCGTTTTGCTCCCACTTCATATTGCCTGATGTCATCATTGTTCCCTGTCAGCCAAACACCATTTAATTAATCCTACACCTTTTGCTCTTATTTCTCACATAGTTAGAAAAGTCATATAGATTTGTCAAAGTCAAACCTAAAAAAGCTTAGCTTGTCCACAAACCGAACTGGTAATAAACTTGCTGTCAGTGGAAGACATTTAGGCAGCCATTTCATTTTGTTAGAAAGTGATGTTTTTACATGAAATATATGACCTCATTCCTCACCATAATCAGGCTCTCATTCTTGCTGATGTTGGACCTGTACTTAAAGTACTATATTCAGTTCAACTGAGGTCTGTTAAAGCCCAAGCATGCATGGTCTAGATAGCTCATTAAAATTATTGTACATCTCTTCGGTCATTGGTCTTTATGGGCCAATATAATATGTCTTCAGGATATTTCTGTTCGCCAAAGTCATATTAATACATTGCCTCTTAATTTTCACAGTACTTCATGTTGTTTTGAGTATTTCATATCCTTATCTAACGGCTGCAGCTCTGAAAACATATTGTAATTTCCACTGTGAGAGGTGGGAATATGCCAGTAATGAAGCATTAGTACCTCTGTTTTCCTTCTTTTTCTCTTGGTGAATTAGAGACGGGACTGCCTTATCCCACTTTCCAGTTTCTCTTTTCTGCACCCTGGGGCCAGACTGCATGCTAAGCTAATTAAGATTTAAGAACTGCGGCTCAGCTGCTGTGACTTGAAATCTAGATCCAGTGAAAGGCTGCTAGAGTTAGGTGCTTGACAATCCTCTGCATACCTACAAAAAAGTTCTATTATGTTCAGTGGGGGTTTCTCCCAGGAAAGTATGGATAGGATTGCAGCCTTAGGGCCCAATCCTACCCAGCTTTACAGGACTGATACAACTGTGCCAGTCGGGCATGTGCTGCATCCTGCAGCCGGAGGGGGGTGGTGGAGGCAGAGGCCTCTTCAAGGTAAGGGAATGCTTACTTCAGGCCAGCAACACTGGAAAGTTGGATAGGATTGGGTCCTCAGTCTATGAATTTGGAAGATTGGCTTATTAATGCACTAGTTTATTAAGCCACTTTGCATGAATTTGTCCCGTATTTCTCTCCTGTGAGAGAAATATGGTTCTCAAACTTTTACACACCGGGACCAACTTTTTAGAATAGCAATCTGTCTGGGACCCACCAGAAGTGATGTCATGGTCAGAAGTGCTGTCGTTGTGATGCCAGAGCCTGCTGCTTTCCTGAGAATGCATCTTTCAATTGGGTTATTTCTCAGTCTTTTTCCAGTAGCAAAGTGAATCAGAAAGAAAAAAAGCCTACTTACAACCTTGACACAAGCAAAACAGCCACACATCCCTCGCCCTTCCCAGCATCCCATCTTCCCATATTTTCAATAGCTCCAGGTGCTTCGCGACCCACCTGTAATTGGCTCACAACCCACTGGTGGGTCCTGATCTAGTTTGGAAACCACTGCTCTAAAGACTTAGAGGGCTTTCCAATAGTGAAAATGCAATAAAGCAGTGGTTCCCAACCTGGGGGTCATGACCCCCCAAGAAAACTGGAATCACTGTATTTCCCTTTACAGGGAGTGGCTGAAGAAGCAACAGCAGCGACAGCTTCACAGAGTTCGCTGCTGCCACCTCAAAAGGCTGTGTTAAGGTACTGGGGGGGTGTTGCCCAGTAGCCATCTGGAGGTGGCAAGCTCCTCTGTGGGCAGCTATCACAAAGGGCAATGGGGTGGCCCGCAGAGGAGATCACCACCTCTGCCCCCGGTAACACTGTATTTTAAAAAAGGATTAACAATGTGCTTATTTACATTTCTACTTTAATTCTTTCAAATATTAGTTAGTATTCCTATTTTTTAAAGAAATCTGGTAGTTGTGATTGCACCAAACTCCTTGGGTGCAAAATTATGTGTCTAACAACACCTTTCCTCACTAGCAGCAGTGTGATCATGGCATAACCCCACAAACCCTTATGTGGTTCTCAACTCACCTGTACGAGTTTGAGAACCACTGCTTTAAGGTATAGGAAAAATTAATTTCACATCTTGATTTGACATTTCTAAGATTTGGGGCACTCTGAATGCCCCATTCTCACTAGGCATCCCTAACATCCCATTCATTTTCTGCAATCTGCTTATTTTGAGTTGCTCCTGATTTGGAGAGTTTAATTTAGCATTTTAATTTGAACAGCAACATTTGTTTTCGCTTCAGTAAGATTAGAGACAGCTCCTTATTTCTCATGACTGAAATGTATTGTTCACCAGTTCTGCCTTTACTGTTCAGTGTGAAAATAGTAGGCAAAATCCAAGAGCAACTCAGGGTTATTTCTCTCTTGTTGCCTTTAGAGCATAAACTGACTAGCAAAGAATATGGCGCAAGTGGTACAAGTGTTTTGAGAAAACACATTCTTGAATATCTTTTCCGCCTCCCATTATCATCTTTTCAATTAGTAATTTCCTTTTTCAGAAAACTAGTGGGCAAAAGAACCCAGAACTTTCCTGTTCCTGCAGTTCCATATACTGAATGTGATGAATGCCCATCCTACTCAGCCAATAGCACTCAAAGCAGTGTCCTAACCTGGAGCAATGCCAGTACAGTTAGGCCAGCAAAGTTTGGCCTGCACAAGGGTTTGGACTACTCTTGGTGTCAGTGAGGATGGCACACATGTGTGTGCTGGCATTTCTGACTACGAGAGGGGTCCAAACATATTTTACGGTGTCCCTTGTGCCAGCTAAACTTTGCTGGCCTAACTGTGCCTGTCTAACTCCAGGTTAGAACTGTGCTCTCACTCACACAAGTGGGGCCTGTATTATATACTGCCTTCTGCTTCTGGAGGTATTCCTAATGGCATCAGGGATATATAAATGGGTGAACACAAGAAAGTTCTTGCATGTCATGGAATTAGAACCTTTAATATTGAACTGTTTAATGTAATTGGAAACATAGACTCCTATTTAAGGTCACCATTTATGAAACCAACCTGATGCGGCTGATAAAGCACAGGCATTGGAAAGGACAATGTAGCACAGATTCTTTGAGAGAGGTATTATGGGAAGCCAACTTCAGATTGAAGAAAATAAAATGTCTGCAGTCATTACTAAGGACGCAGATATGGTTGCAGAGCATAATTGCGTATACTGTATATGTCAGGTAATAAGACTGTGGAAAAATGGGCTAAAAGAATGCAAAATGACACACATCATTAATGTTAATCAGCAACAGGATTCCAATTAAAGTTAAATATTTGAATAAGAGATGGAATCTTTGTTTGTATGCTTACATTTTCCTTGCCAGGGCATCTTTAATAAACAAATGCAAGCAATATGTATATATAAGTCAAGTCTGACACATTATAGATGCAAACATCATCAAAGCATTTATAAACATGAATGAAAAATGAATTTATGCCACTTAGTTTAATTTATTTCTGTTTGAAATTTCAATCTTTTCCTACAATCCTTTTTCCTCCTCCATAGTGCTGAAAGGCGCAAAATTTTCTCAAATTTATTCAAGCTGTTAGCATGCACATAGAACATTAAGTAGTTGTTCAATGTTGCTGAGCAGTAAAATACTATGATAAAGTGGCATCTTGCTGTGCCTCCATTACATCTTCAGCACTAAAATTAATTTATGATCAGTCATCAATTCATTTACATGTCGTTTTATGCTAAATCCATCCTTGCTGATGAATGCGTATCCCTAGATCCATTAAGCTAGAGTAAAATCTGTGCTTTATAATATGACCCTGCTAATTGTTGCATTACCATTTTTATGAGATACGAAATCTAGCAGATTCCTCTTTTCAGAACACTTAGTTCAGCTATGAGCACCTTTTTTCTACTAAATGAAATTTGCCAAACTGACAGTTCCATAAAACGCATGCTTGGGGGAAAAAAACCCCAATTAGCTGCTTTTTTCCATGTTTTGTCCACATATACACTGCTATATTATAACATTAATGTCCAATTCTAATATACTTTGTAGAGGCCATGACAGTGGCACTGTGATAGCAGTAACCATGTTCCATAGCAGTAACTTCTCAGGGCAGGGAAGCAAAGAGTGCCAACCCTTTTCATCACTTCTAATGCTATTGCATTATTTGACTAATGCCAGTATAGTGATTTATCTTGGTGCCATCTTTGAGGTGATAGAGTCTCCAATTGGTTGTTCAAATTTGGCTTTCTTAAGTTAACCCAGATCACCTTAAAATAAACTTGCAATAGTCCTCTCTAAAGCAACTCTTCCATAAAAAGCTGAAGACCACTGCCTACACAGAAATTGCTGGCAGAGTTGATTTTTTGTGCATGGAGGCCTTTCAAATCGTCCTGCTGGTTACAAAAAGAAACATTTCAAACTATAGATTAATCTTATAGTTGTCTTGTCTGACAGACATTGGGGACCTGATTGCATTGTAAGCCTGACTTATACATTGGGATTGTATTATACTGTATGTTGTTGCATATAGAACATAATTGCATATAGTGGAATCTCCAAACTGAAGACCACTGCAGCAGGGAAAAGCTTCCCCGACAAGAACAACTCTTTCCAATACTCCAGGGAAGCTCTGAAAGACCCCTGCTTGCAGCCCCAGGGTCTTCACAATCAGCTGCTTCTGGGTTCTGCCAGCCCAGCCTGCCTTGTGCCCAGCATTCCATGCAGATGTGGCTGGCTGTGAAGACCGATGGGGGCTATAGTCAGGGTCTTTCAGAGTTTCCCTGGTAGAGCAGAAAGTGCTGTTCTCACCAGGGAAGGAGCAGGCAGGCACTAGATCCGGCCTGGAAGAGACTACTGGCATAAAGGAACAATTCTGGTTCCATTATAGCGTATCATCACCTCAAAATTTTTTACTGCATTAAATAAATAACAAAACAATAACAAAATTCATACAAAAAAGCAAGTTGCATATACCTCTTGAAGCTGATTAAGAGTCGACAGAGGAAAAAAAGAATGTTATTATTAACAGCAATATTTATATACCGTTTTTCAGCAGGCAAAGTCAAATAATTAAATGGCTCAGCTAAGTGAATGTCTATGTACGGGTCCTGGCTAGGCACCCAACTTACCTGGGGAAGCTGAGGAGGACCGAGACTGGGTCAGTTGCCAGTGGGGTTCTAAGACAGCGCCTCATCACCCCTGCCACCGAGCATGGAGAACCCAGTTCAAGGGCCTCCTAGCCTTTGGCCTTTGCCGCCATGCCAAGAATGAGGCTGGCAGTGGCGAGCCCTGCTCCATGATTGGTGCAATGTATGGCAGACAGGGCCCTGGCAGCACAAGCGTGCCTGTGCTGTTACCTGCCCACTGGATGGCTGGGGAGAAGGCAGCAGCCCTGGCAGAGCATAGTGAGCAGCCTGTGCTTGGCAAGGGCCTGGCGGCCTCAGAACACAAGGGGGTGTTCAGGGGAATCAGCGGCCAGGAGCTGGCAGGGAAGAGGTTAGAAGCACAGGGGGAAGCCTGGGAATGGTGCAGGCATTTTCAAAGGTGGAACAGGGAAGGGGCGGAGACACCAGGGACAGGGCCCTCCTTTAAGCCTAGGAGCAGCCTATGATGAGGGGCAGTAGTGGTGAAGCTGCAGGTGAGAGTAGATGCCTGCTTGCTTCTGAGCCAAGGCCTGAGAGTGCAGCAGAGCAAACAAAGCAAGGTGATGGAACCCCCTTTCCCCAAGCCTGAACTGAGGCTGCTTGGCCTGCCAGGGAAATGTCCCAGTCTGCTTTCCCTTGCACCTGTTTGGAGGCCTAGGCCAGGTCAATCTGTGGAACAACCAATAGGCGGCAGCCTTCGGGCCAGAGGGCCCAGCCCAGGATGCCAAGTCAAGCTTGTTGGCTGCACAGGTTTTCAATATAAGAGAAAATGATGCTTAAAATTTAATTATTAATTATATTTATTTTTAGAAGTTGTTTGGGTTGTATGCCCCACTTTACTAACTAAAACACAATGGAACACTGCCAAACACATATCCAATGAGGTATACATGATAGGTATATATACTGTAGGTATGCAATACATATATAACTGGCAGGCTGTATTTGAATGGCCTATATTAGTTAATACTAATAATTCTGATTATTAGTTTTGAATTATTATTAGTGTACATATGAATAATACTGCTTTTCAAGATCACCAGAGGAGCACTTGATACAGAGAAAACAAGAAGTGCTTAAAAGAGAGACAAAAGTCTGTGCATGTGGCTGTTATGTGAGTTCGTTAGCTTGAAGGATGAAATACTAAATATGAATAACAGTTGTCCTTTTCACTACCTGTAAAACATCTGGTAATACTAAAACCCAGTATCAAACATTTGAGTCCACCTGCATTTCCTCTTTTCTTTATAACTTTCTGATTGCTTCTGCACCTTGAATATTTTATGAAAAACAAAAACCAAATTAAGCTTTTCAAATAGTTGATTTTGTCCTAGATAAAGTGCTTACTGCTGCTTTCAGCATTACAGCTGGCAGAAAGCATGGAAATTCAAACAAGCTCTTGGAAAATAGAGTGAGCTGCATTGTATGGAAAAAGCACCTGCTTAGAGCTGACTTCATTCCATTTGAAAAAGGCACAAGAGAAAAAATGTCATTACTTGTTCTACTGTTGGAACCATTTCTGTACTAAAATTATGTCTAGAGTTGTCTAAACTCAAATCTAAGGGATTTAAACAACAATGTAAAATTAGTTCTTTCTTATCCCTAGATCTTATTGGAAACAAGAGCCCAATCTTGTCGTCGTCCCCCCACACACACTGATGCAGTGGTGCCAAATTGGTTACCGCTACATCCTACAGGGGAACAGTTGCAGAGGTCCCCTCTGGGTAAGGGAACAATCTGGCAAGATCCAAGAAGGTAGTGCCCAGTTCGCACAAGATTTGGGCACTGCCATCTTGGATCCCATGAAATCTCACAAGATTGCGGGGGTATTTTGACCAGGTAAATGTGGGAAACACTGGCCTAGTGATTAGTATTATGTATATGTCTGTGAGGGGGTTGTTTTGTGTGTGGGAGATCCCCAATCTATTGGTACATGAAGAGGGGACAACTGAATCCCCCTTTTCCATGGCTACTTTAAAAGGATTGAAAAAAAATGTCAGATTATCAATCTGCTATCCTGTTTAGTTTGGCCTTTTGTTTTAATGCTTCTAGTAATAAAGTTTGCCAGCTCTCTGTATCTGATTTTTTCCTAACCCACTCCCTTTGTATGGTTTATATGAAGATGATACAAACTTACATTTAGGTGGCCATTTCCTGAATTTGATAGCTTATGGTGAAGTTGATAGTTTATGGTGAAGCTTGGAGTTACTACTGTACAATTAATATATAAGTGGCCTTTTTACACACACATCCACATCCACCCCTAGGTGTACAGAAGTCACTAGAAAAAAGATCAGGAAAATCTAATGTTGGCCCTTGAGAAACATTCCTCTTTTGCATAGCATTGACACTTTAGGATGTAGTTTTGACTACTATACCAAGCACAACATTATTTAGGAGGGACCAATTGTCTTGGACTGAGGTTAGGAACTTGTGCACCAACTCGTATAGTTGCTTCTTAGGCTAGAGCTGCTAATGTAGTTGCATAGTTCTTTTATATAAACTGCATATTATAGAAAAAATGTAGTATCTAACAATGTAGATTAGGATTTGCAAACTTTTTGGCACAGGGCTGTATTGTATATCTGACATTGTATAGCTCACGAGCCATGGTTCGGCCACTCTTGATTAATAGCATTACTTCTCACTAATCCCAGTGGCTGTGCTTCTTCTGTATCCCTGGTTTCTGTACAAAAGCCTTTATATACTTGTTTTTAGACTTAAATCTGGCCTTTCAAAATAGTTTCTTTTCCAGTATGCTTTTACTGATATCTTGGCTTACCAACATTGTCTGTGTCAGGCAGGGTCCATTTGAAAAGGCACAGTTTTATATGTGCCTTTGGCAAACAGAATCAAGTTGTCACTCTCTATTGCATTTAACTCACTTTCTGCCTGTCAGATATCTGTAGATACTTTCAGCTGTTGCTCTTGTACTTTATAAAGTATACAAACTTGTGTTATTACAGCCTGCCACTGCACATCAGAGTATATTATGGTCTTCATAAACTTATTGGCACAGAAACTACTTCTTTCTCTACATGAAGTGGGTCTCTCTGGACTGGTCACTTTTGAAGTTATTTTGTTTTCATTTTTAGTCTAGGTTTTGATGCCCAAAATAACATTTGAATTACATATGGCCTAGAAAAGTGGTTCTCAAACATTTTTGTATCAGGACCCACCTACAAAAAATGTTTAACATTATCAACCGCTCAAGCTTCTGTGGTTGTAATGGTGATTGGACAGCAGTGCTTCCCCCCCTCCCACGAGCAGCAAGTTATTTAACCCTTGATGCCCATAGCCTAATCTACCTTGTCAGTTTCATGACTCACTGGTGTCCCAAGGACACACAGTTTGAGAACCACTGGCCTAAAAACCAATATGGGGCTTTAAATCACTGCATCTTTGACTTTACATATTCTGGTGATCAGATGTTGCATGGAAACAACATTTCATCATCTGCAACTTATTTCAGCCCTATAGTACTACTGACTGGCAAGCTAAGACTGCCAAATGTTCCTACTCCTTCCTGAGTCCAAATGTGCAGGAACTATTGATGTGCATTAGCAGCACATGCAGTGATTTGGATCTTTGCTCTTGTGTATCTTGAGAAGGCTGAATCTTACTGCACATGTGCTGGGAGAATTTAGCCACAGCTGGCATATATTTTAATTAAGTATTAAGGTTTTGTATCTTAATGTACTGTATATCTTTATACAAACTTTCAGCTCATTATTTGGTATAATATAGTGTCAATCTGCCAACCAAATGAGTCGGTGTGTCAGTGTTACATTTCATTGTCGTCTTCCAAAACTACTTCAAAACAAACTTACTTGTAATACAAGCCTGGTTTTAATAAACATTGAAATGTACTTGATAAAGTATCCATTTAAAAATTTAAAGCTAGGAAGTTAAAAGTGATAAATGTGTATTAAAAAATAGGGAATTCATACCTCTGAATATCATGCCTAGAAATGTTGACTTAATGCTTTTATATAAAATACAGCCAACTTCTGAACTCCTCTTTTTATTTGGTTGAGTTCCCACAGTGATAGGAAAACCCTCACATAATTTTCAATTGAATTTGTTTGGTTTTTTAAATACCAAAATTCTTCGAGCTGAGTTGGGAGGTGGAGGGAAAAGGAGGATTTGAATATCCCTTTGAACTTTAAGCAGTTAAGCTATTTAACGTGTACGACTCACTAGCCCCCTACATTTGTTTTTAGGTTCACTTATAAATGGATGGGGTTCTGCGTCTGATGAGGACCATAACTTTTCTAGTCATAGATCTAGTGTAGGTAGCTCCTCAGATGACGCCATCTTTACCAGCGGCAGTTTTGCACAAGCTCTGGTTGCAGCAGCAGATAAAGCTGGGTTTAGGCTGGATGGAACCAGCCTATCAAGATCAGGTTCGTAGACTCAAAGCCAATGCTTTTTGCATGATGCTGGCTCTTTCCCTTTTTTCCTTACCCCAACCTTCAAAACAAAATGAAATCTCAAAAAGAATATGTTTAACATGCATGTAATAAATCAAAAGGATACTTCTGCCTATGTTAATCAAAAAGGAGCACATACGTCAAGGGGGCAAAAAGCAATACAGATTTTTGTATCACTGTCTTTACTTTGGTATGTCACTCAGTTCTGACTCCACTATAGATTTGCTGCCACATACTTCGCTTTAATTCTGCCTCAAGGAGACTACTAATTTTGCTGTGCAATTTTTAATGATTTGTTATTACCAAAACTTTCTCACAATCAATGATATTTCTTGTGAAGAACTGCACATTTAGCTTTTGTCTCCATTACTGCTTCTCTCGTGCCAAATGTATTTTCTGGGAAGACTCTGTAAGCATGGGGTGAATTGGTGAAAGTTTATCACTCTTAACAACGCAACAGTTTAACAGCCTTATTAAATGGTTGCTTTTTAAGGCACTTAATCCAATCATTTATTATATTTGACTGCAAATTATAATTAAAACTATATCAGTGGTAGCAGCAAGTGCAACACATTAGTAGTAAAACAATGCTTTGCTAAAATAAAACAAATATCCACTTTGGTCTTCAAAGAGATGTCATGTAGCAACCTTATTTTTCTATGATCACTTCTTCCCCTTCCCCAAAAGGATGAGTTAAGGTACACCAAGGTATTAAAACAAAATATGGATGTGCTCAGATCTATAGTATTTAATAAAATAGCTCAAGGACAGCAGATGATTATTAAGGAAATTTGCTGTCACATAAAAGCCCTGTAAATTGCCTCACCTCGTGGATGGTGTTACGTGATGAGCTACCTGTATTCAGTGGCTTATCACTTGATCAAGAAATTTCAACCACACTGCTGTAACAGTATGGTGAAACTCATCTATATTGGTAGCTGTTGCTCATGCAAATCTCAGTGGTCCTGGGGAGTTGTTGGACACACTCCCTTCATATAATGGTTGTAAAGTTTAAATCCTGTCATCTTAAATGTATCGCTTCATAAGGGTTGCCTTTTTATTATTCAATAAAGGCTCATCCTTCCAGGCCTATTTTGTTTCAGGTACATTACAAAGTAGCCAGTCATTTCCTTCAGTGGTGGACTGTATCCTTTGTAGAGTTATGCAGCTCTCCATTCATCTTTGCGCCTTAAATACAGGCTTCTCCCACATATATCTCTAGTATCCTGTACGCTAGGGGCAAGAACAGGGCATTTTTAACTATTATTGTTGTGTTATTCCATATATTTATATATCACTTCTCAACAAAACAGTTCACAGAGCAATTTATTTAGCAACATATTTTTAATGGTACAATCTCAGAAAAAAAAAATTTTTTTTAAGTGACAAGGAAAAAATTAACCACCACTGGAATATGTTATAAGGCTGAACAGGGAGAGTTGCTCCTTGGATTTAGCAGGGTAAGTGGAAGAAGAGGTCTTCATAGATGTCATATAGTGATTCCTTCCCATGTGGGCGAAGATGGAGTTTGACCTCTAATTTTTTTCCTCTACGTGAAAATTAAAACTTTGTAACTTTAAAGAAACTTACATGTATTTCTATTGGCTACATGTGGTTCAGTGCCTTGTCTAAATCACACCTTCACAGCATTTCCAACATGTACAAATTAACTTGTAGCAATATGATTTTTTTCAAATTTATTCTTGTTTATTTCTTTAATTTAGCTGCCTTGGGCCCCCCTGGGGATAGAAAGGCAGGGTAGAAATATGATAAATGACTAAATTTAGGTCACAAATTATATACCTAGTCCAGATTTGGAGTGTGTTTTGCCCAAGTGAAATGTTGGTTAGGAAGAGTTAACAGAGATATTTCAATAAGAAAAATGGAAAGAAATAATACTTCTAAAATTTTAGAACAGATGGGGGCAAGGCAATTTTTAGAAAATACTGCTTGCAGATGACTAAGTTATAGTAGCATACAGGAATTTTAAGAATAGTTTAACTGTATGTTAGCTGCCAATAAATCCGTAGATTCTGGTTATACAGGTATCTCTTTCAATGAATTTGGAATGAGACATTAATTAATCTGTGTTAAAAATTATAGATCCAAAATAGACAACATAAATATGTAGAAAAGACACACAAAACAGTGTGATAATATGTGTGTTACAGAGATCAATGTATATAATAATGAAAAGAAAAGTACCGTAGATCCTTGTCTATAAGGCAATCTCACAGATAAGGCGAGGGGAGATTTTCAGTCAAAAATCATGGAATGTTTCATGACCCTCTGATGGGGGCTAAAACTTGGGGAATCGTGCAGCTTGCTGTGGAGACTGATTGAAAGGGGGAAATAATTGCCACAGTTTTTGCATAGATCTACAAGTTTCTTGTGGAGTATTGTGTGCTATTCCCCCCTTCTTTGTAATGGAATAGCCCTGAGAAAAGGAGGGGAATCTGCAGTTCTACAGTACTGTACTGTGTTTGTAGTTGGCAGGCTTTAAGACCCAGCAGGAGCCTGCCTACCTGCTAGATGTGGCAGCTGAGGAGGAAGTTTCTTGGGCTGAATGGAAGGAAGAAGTGATTGCAATGATCACTCTGCATTCTCTTTCCTGCCTGGTACTTCTCTGGGCTTCTCCTGCTCTGACCCATGATAGTTTCTGGCCGAGGAAACTATCCATGCTTCATTTTTTGGTACAATTTTCTCGCCTTATAGGCAAGTATCTATGGTACTATAAAATGCTGAGAGAAACAATAATCTCCATTTCACCAAAACAGCAATTTGCCAAATTTGGTTTAATATAATCAATGTGTATTTTTTTTTTTAAAAAAGGAGTAACTTTTTCTGCTGGCACACATTATCAGCACTAATGGCAGCAGGTCCATTAGCTATGGAAAGTATTCTGTCTTATCAATCAAAGGTATCCTATCTATAATATTTTATAAAATCAAAATATTTCCATATAAGTATTAATTTCCATGCACACATAATAATGAAATGTGAAGGACTATTTCTGTTCTTAAATGGTTTGTGCCCCAGAATAAACAAGGTGTCATCTTACAGAAGATGTTTCATATGATTACTTAGTTATTTAGGCAACATAAATGTGCTATGTTTTGCATATAATGGAAGTCAGAAGTCCTCCAGGGCAAAGACGACATTGTGAGTAAATGTTACTTTCAAGAATAAAGATGTTCTATTATTACATATTTTTACACCATCAGATTACTGATGGTGGCAACCATGTGGATACATGTATTGTGCAAAGAAAACAGTCCATTTAAACTATTGCCAAACTCAATACTCTGTTTTGTTACTGCTGGCAGATGTATTTAGTTTGTTGTTTGCTTTCACGACAAAGAAATACAACTTAATAGTATTAGAGCAGACACAAAAGTAGAATTGAATCATAACTGAAGATAACATCTTAATTTCAACTTTTGTTTTTAGGCAAACCATTTTCTTCCTCTCAGAGGCCTCGGCCAACCAGCCCATTTTCTACCGACAGCAGCACAAGCGCTGCCCAGAATCAAAGTCAAAGGCCTAGGCCTACCAAAAAACACAAGGGAGGTAGAGTGGACCAGCCTCCATTGCCTCACCGTAGGGAAGGGATGACAGATGGTAAGTTTTCAGGTTTGAAGTAATTTTCATGGTAATCACAAAATAGTTCATCCCATCACAGTACACGGCATAACATAAAAGATTGCTTTAATCCACGTTTGCTGTAATTAACTGGTCGTTTGCCACAATCAGCTAAGTCTCAACTGGGAAATGCTGATGTTAGATCTGTGGTATTTCACTCCTTCATTTTTACAAGAATTATATATTTCATTTCAATTTGGGTTGGCTTTGTTCTTTACCCACAACATGAGGCATAAGATACATCATACAGCTTGAATGCATAGGCCTGAGTGGAAGAATTTTGCGTTGTCTCATTAAAAAAAACAGTAAGCTTGGAGGAGTTGTATCCCTTCTAGTATTAGTGTGACATTCCTGTCTTTTAAAAAAGGCTAGTCAGGCTTTGAGCCATTTTTCATTTTGTACTTTTCTAAAAACTACATATCCAGATTGAAGGAAGCTATGCAGTTCTCATTTCCGCACAAGCTTTGTGTCTATGGCTACCCAGCTTTCAGCAAGGCAGGCATTTGTGCACATTTTTGGTACAATCAGAAGTTATTGTCTGAGGCTGTGACTGCTGAGGCTTTCATTTTATCCTTTTACCCATCCTTCTGCCCCTTCATCCATTGTTTTGAGCCTTCTGGCTAGAGCAGGTGAGTGAGGTGAGTATGATGAATGACATCATACATTATGGCTCTGATCTTGTAATCTGTCATTTTTAAGCTACTTCAGCAATTTCCTATAACCAGGCTGATTGTAGTTATTCATATTTAGGCATGCCCCTATATCTGCTGGGGTTCTCTTCTGGACCCCACTGTGGATTCCTGAAACCATGGATACTGGGGGCACCTTTTTAAAGAAAGGGTAATATCAGTAGTTTCGCTGCAACAAGGTAAAGAAAAAGAGATTTGTTTAATATTCCCCTGTCTTTTTAATAGGTGCCCCAGTATCCATGGACGCCAATTAAAAAGATAGGGGAACGTTAAACAAATCTCTTTTTCTTTACCTTGTTGCAGCAAAACCACTGATGTTCCCCTATCTTTAAAAAGCGTCCCCAGTATCCACGGTTTCAGTTATCCATAGGGGAATGTGGAACAGAACTGTAGCAGATACTGGGGCATGCCCCGTATACAAAGCCAAGTTTACTCGTGTTAAGCCAAAATTATGTGTGACATTATGAGTCAACCTTCTCAGAAAAGTTTTCATTAAGAAACAGAGTTCTATATTCATAGCCACCTCCCAAGAACATTTTCTGCAGTTAATTGT
Organism: Lerista edwardsae; assembly: GCA_029204185.1. NCBI lineage: Eukaryota > Metazoa > Chordata > Lepidosauria > Squamata > Scincidae > Lerista > Lerista edwardsae. The sequence goes on from JAJKFI010000029.1 coordinate 12,247,742, forward strand.
GACTACTGTACACCTTAAAGGGTACTGGTGATGAGTTAGCAGCATTAAGCTCTTTTAACCATCTAAACTAGTAACTGACGTTTTCAGTCACTGTGAATAATCTCTCACATTAATCCAAGGTGAGGCAAATGGAAACACATTTAGACTTTGTTGAGGTTTTTACTGTCATGAAATCTCGGAATCCACAGCACCTCAATTTCAGAGTTGATAGAAAAGCCACCACTCTCTGATCATATTACATTATTGTACTAATTGGCTCGCAAATTTCTCCTTCTGGAACTGTGCTGTCATTAGATGCAGCTTCTGATGACTTGGCTGGCTTCCAACCAAAGCAAACGACTGCCAGCTCAATCTAGGTGTTCCAGACAAATACGTTTTACGGAATATTTGAAATTTCATGGGGGAAAAGCTTCATTGGGATGGAACAACAACAAAAAGCCATAAGATGTGCATGCTTCCTGACCTAAATGCCTATATCTTATGGTTTGTGTTCATCCAGATTTCTTATCCAGGGAAGTAAAAAGATTTAGGATTATCTGTATGTAAATTATCTTTGCCCAGCTATTTTGATCTCAGTTGTTCAGCTCCTTCATTCTTGCCTATCTGCCAAGTTCAAAAAGCTTGGCCTATAGGCCAAGTTCAAAAAGCTATTCCGTTTCCACCAGATATGCTTAGATTTACCAAGAAAACACCAGTGTTAATTTGTTAATTCTGTTCCATAGAAAATACAGTTGGACATATGTAGGGGTGTTGTGTGTTTTTTTAAACACCTGTCTTATATTTTTCTTCTTATATTTAGCAGGAGGAGAGTAATTGTCCCTCTTCACCCCAGCAGTGTCTTTTCTAGTGGCTGTTGCCACTAGATTGGTAAACCTTTTGGAACAGGAAGCTATTTAACTTTTTTTTTTTTGCTGCAAACTGCTTTGTGAACCTTTTGTTGAAAAGCAGCATATCAATACTGTTTGATTGATTGATATCACAAGACACCGCCTTTTAGATATTAAAATATCTGATTAAAAACACAAAATACCGCATTTACAAAATACCTATATTTTCCAGAAATTAAAATATATTACTTTTCCAATTAGACATACTGTAGCTGCATCTTCTAACACTATATTACCCATATCACCTACCTAGTACAGTTTTAAAGCATTTAAAATTAATAAAAATGAGAACTTGGATTAGAATAGAAACACATGACACATCTTTCAAATCATGAAAACTGCCAAAACTACAACTAGAACAACAACAACAACAACAACAACAACAACAACAACAAAACCACCAATCCACCATTTTCTCAGTAAGGCCCCAGACACAACTGGAAGGCAATTCTGGTGCCATTCAAGATCAGACCCTCCACCACAGGTTCAGAACCCATGGTGAGTCAAATCTGTAGTATCCAAACTTGCAAATAAAGAGGGCAGACCTGTTGTCTGATTTTGTCAGCTGAGGCATCACATTAACAGGCATTAACTGGAACCAGAAACAAAAATGGAGGTTATTCTGGGTTTCTTCGGCATTCAGTGTGAATAGCAACAGGAATGGCTGTTTCCCTAAACTACAGCCTATTCTCCAGTAAAACGACTGTCAGAGAGGTATTCCCCAGAAACCCTTTTTTTGCCACTTCAGATAAAAGAAACACAAGTAAGAACTTTGTAATTAAGATCTGTTTGCTTTATGTGCACTATCAGGTTCTAGTGAGAGAGGACCAGCTCATACACAGCTAGATACATCGTCTGATTTCTGTACACTTGGTGACTAATGGCTGAAAATCTTAACTATACTGAAAAGATTGCATTTGAGGTGATATGAAGTGATATGGTGTTTGATGATTATGGGCCCAGTCCTATTCAACATTCCAGTGTTGGTGCAGCTGTGCCAATGGGGTTTGCCCTGCATTCTGTGGTGGTGAATGGAGGCCTCCTCAATGTAAGGGATCATTTGTTCTCTTACCTCAGGGCTGTGTTGAGGGCGCATCAGCACTAGAAGGTTCAGTAGAATTGGGCCCTCTACAGGTCAGATCTGCAAGTCACTTCTTGATGCTGCAAGTATCAGTTGATAAAATGCGCACGTGAACCAGGGCAGAATTAAAGGGCAAAGTTATATCAATAAATGAAAAAAACTGAAATATGGAGGTTAGTTGTCTAGGGTGGTTTTTAATAAGTAATCAACTGGCTCTATACCACACTACACGGTTTTTCATACCCCAAACAAGTGCTAAAGAATTAAGACGGGTTCACAAATAAATTACAGCCATGTTTTTCAAATTGTGGGTTGCAACCTGTTGTGCAAAAAGCATCACTGGGAGCCACCAGAGGCCACATCCAGTTCACACTAGGCCCGTGACCTACTCCAATGTCCTCCGTGGACCCAAGTGCCCTATAGAAGTGACCAGAAGTGACTTCTGGTTTGTATCCACAATGCATTGCACATTTGAACAAGTCTTTTTAGAGTATTGCTTACTTCCTTGGAAAAGAGAACAACGAAAAAGTGCAATATTTCATATTAACGTGAGCCAGGATTACAAAAACTGTATTTCTGTAGGGAGGATTGTGTAATTTTATTTATTTAAAGAATGTTTATGCCACTTTTCCATGGCTCAAATGATTAGTAGTTTGTAAACATCTTGCATGTGTGTTTTGAAACAGCATGGCCAGAATGCTGGAATGCATAAGTTTAAAAAACATTGAATTACTAATGTTTCTTCACCATTGCAAGGTTCAAAAAAATGTAAAAGACAACACTAAGGGTTTTTTTTTCTGAGCTGCAAGCTAAAACAGGCTGAGATCTTTAAGCGTTCTACATCAGAGTAAAATTATTTTCCTTTCTTAGACAATCAATACAAACATTTTCACATAATTATGCTAAAAAAAGACACATTTTTTGGTGTAAACTATTTTTTAATCTTGTAGAACTGGTGTCGTGACACAAAGCTGAGTATATCCTTTGAAGATTTTTCAGGATTTGTTTTGTTGCAATCTGAACCATTTCAAAAATAGAGTAAAAATTTGAATGCATATGGTCTTCAACATAAAAAAAATCAATATGATTTTTATTGACTGGGTGGAATAGTTTCATCTAAAATATGACCTATATTTCCATACTATGGAAGTATATATTCAACTGAGATGTCATTGGGGTTTTGAAACTATTTTGTACCAAGGGAAAGACTCTAGGTTAGAACAAAATCTAAATCAAATGCAACCATATAAGTAAGTTTTGTTACTAAACTGGCCAATCTAGTGCAGGCCAACCAAAATTATATTTCTGCTTTGGAAAGTCTATTAGTTATGATGAAAGACATCTGGTAGTGATCTAAAACCAGTGAAATATGTAGGGTAAACATATTTCTGAATAATAAATCTTTCAAACCTTTCCTTTTTTTTTTTTGCGCTACATCCTCAAAAAAATGTCACTGAAATTCTGAGTCTATTCGCATTTTTTAGATCTTCCACCACCACCAGACCCACCCCCTGGTCAGGGTTTAAGGCAGCAGATAGGCCCTGGCCAACGTGGAGGTTCGACAGAGAGAAAAGGAAGCTCTCTAGAACGACCGCAAACATCCAGCATAGATGAAACAAAGAGCTCTTTGGATCGTCAAGCTAGAACATCACTAGAGTGGCAGCGACAAACCCAAGAATGGATAAGCTCCACAGAACTTCAAGGCCAGCAAAAACAAGCATTTGGATCAGGTGTGTGACTGCACCTCTCAATACAAAGCAGCTTAGGCAGTTTCCTAAATATATTCTCTTATAAGATCCCCAACGTGGTGAAGGTCATGGCTTACATTAGAACAGTCAAAGGATTGCTATTAATGTTTGACCTTCAGTGTTTGCTCCTGCAATGGTGAAGCTTTTGAATACACCAAAAACTACTAAAATTCTGAATGCATGCCTGTGGGAGTTAATAATACTGTCATATGCAGCAGGGGGAAAATGTACTTGACATCTTATTCTTATGTGGGAAATACATAAATATGGAAGACACATAGGTTGTAATTTGTATTTTTTATTCACTGGAATGGAATTTTTGCATGCATTCAGCACACCACTTTACATCTCTGTTAACAGCATCTCATATATTTTCATATTTAAGTTCAGTAACAAACCAGTTTGGTCTCTTGATTTCTCACTTGATAAGCTCAGAGCCTTGTTTATATGTTGGTCTCATTCAAATAATGAAAAAATTACATGTTAGATTTATCTATAGATGCTTTTCAAGCTTTCACAAGTGCCATTTGTTAGCTTGATTTCCAATGGTGATACTTTTGATTTCAGGCCCTCTACTCAAATATATTGGTGGAATGTCTTCTATGCCCGTAGCATCATTGCCAAAGAAATTACATTATGCCAAGCAATATTGAAAAAGAACATTCATGTAGAACAAAGGCATGAGCACTGCTTTGTTTTGCCTTGCAAAATCTTACTGACATGAAAAAGCTAATGATTGCCCATTAATAAGACTGAGAATAGTTGAATCATGTTATGAGAAAAGCAATTAAACTATTACCTTAAAATTACCACTTTACAGATTTGCTATTTTTTTAATGCCTTGAAATATGAAATGTAATAGGGTTTAAACAATATGGAGACTGGCTACATTATTGTTCTTATTTATATGACATTTTTATTGGACTTAAGTACATGCACTAAAAATATTCAGGAATTGGTATTCATTCTGCTTATTCTGAATTGTAGACTATGAAGACTATTTCTTGTCTAAAAAATACCAATTTTTTTTAAAGGATTGCCATTTATCTGCTTATTCTTTTTGAACACAAGGATGTGGAAACACTAGAAGTCACAATCAGTATTTCTAGTAAGCTGAAGAAGAAAGGTTGAAGGTGTCAGCTTCGAAACCCATTGCTACAGAGACCAAACATGGTTTCAGGGACTTGTCAGAAACATCTGGAAGTAGTGTGTGAAGTTGCCAGATTAGAATGCAAGACGGTAGTCATGAATTTATGGTTTGGTCAATATTAAAATATTCAGAATAATTATAACATTAATCTAGTAATAAACCCAACATTGTATAAAACAAGTAACTTGTCGGTACAATGTCCATTACTATAAACATATATTGGAAAGTTTAGTGTCGTTTTCAAACACTCAAAATATTTGCTAAATTGCTACATCAACTTTATTCAGAGCACATTTGGCTGCTTGCAAGATACTCACCCTTAATAATCATATGTAACAATTAAGGCAATATCAGAGTTTAGAGAAGTCTAGAAAGTATGATTCAGCACCTATGTTATTTTGCATCATTTGTCTTTTGGGAGCTTGCTGTAGCTAAACATAAATGCTAAAAATGCGTGAATAAATAAGTCGCTCATTCATTCAACATAGAACAGTTGATGTCACGACTGTCATGCTAGTTCCCTTCATGTTCAGCCTGACGATGCATAAGAGATCAGTGACTGCTTCCACATAATTCATCTGGCGATTCAATATACCTTCATCTGAGTGTTCCTGAGGAAGTAGGGTACGTGGGTGCGTTCTTGCAGTGGAGTGTCATTTCCTAGGAGCTGTATGACTAGTTATATTTCCCCACACATATTGCCACTTTGCCATCTTTGTTTCTTCCAGAAACATCTGTGCTACCAGAAAATTACTTAGCAAGATCCTTTATTTGGACAACTAACTTGTTTATCAAAATATGTCATGCTGTTTCATTTGTTTTATTTTGTTCTCTCGTAGCACAATGCATTTCCCTTTCAATATGTTGGTGGTGGAATTTTCTGAAAATAGCTTTCTATCCAACAAGATCAAATCCCAAAGTGCAAAATGCTGACCAGTTGCTTTTATATAAGCTTTACAACCAAAGGATTACTTTTCTGGTATCTCCTAACCAAGCACCCACAAATTCATTTGTTTCGAAGTACAGTTCCTGATCAAATGTTATGATTTTATTATTGTCTTGGGTGGAGTAGTTTTATGCTGAAAGACACTGTTGTATTCCAGTGTATGTATATTGTCCTTAGCAGCAGTATGGAACAATATCACTGATGGTAAAGGAAATGCACTGGTTGTGCATTGTGCATTCTGCAATGTTTTCCTGGTTGTTGTCTGAGCTTATAACCAGGATCCATGGGAGATCTCCCAATACCTGTTAAAACAATTGTAGTGTTCAATAATTCATTCATGTGACTATCTGTAGAATCAAGAGATAGTTTCAATTATTGTTATGGGTCATTGCCAACAGAATGACGTTGTTAAATTCATGTGTGATATCAAGGTGGTTTTTTCCCCTTTTTCACTTTACACCAATGCTGCCTAGAAACAGAACTAGTTTTATTTGAAGTACTACTATTAGTGCTGGACAAAACAAGTAGTAACAAGATTGCTTGGGATAAAAATGCATTGTTCCCAAAATTTCTTAGTATTCACAGCAGTCACGATCTTGATGCAACAATCTATGACATAGGCTAGGCCAGGGGTAGGCAACCTTAAACACTCCAAGAGCCATTTGGACCCGTTTTCTGGAGAAAAGAAAACCTTGGGAGCCACAAAACCCTTTTGACATATAAAATGAAGATAATACTGCATATATAGTTTTTTTTTACCTTTATGCTATGTATAAAAAAAACTATAGGGAATGGCAACAGGATGCAGGCATCTTGTTGTCTCGTGCCTCCCTGGGGCACCTGGTGGGCCGCTGTGAGATACAGGAAGCTGGACTAGATGGGCCTTTGGCCTGATCCAGCAGGGCTCTTCTTATGTTCTTATGAGCGATCGCGGCTGAAAATCAGGTCTCGACATTCGTCATTCGCTGTCTCCAGCTTTCTTTCTTTCCCACCCCCAACCCTGCTGCCAGTCCTCCACAGCCTTCCGATCGCGCGTAAAAAAACGAACGGCAGAACAAAAACCAGCCACCATGCTGCACCTTGCAGGGCAACGCGGCAGATTGCCCACTTGCAAAGAGCACATGCGACAAGCAGCAGCAGGATGGGTGGGCAGGGCAGACCCCAGAGCCGAGCCGAGCAGCTGCCCGTGCCACTGCTGCCACTATGGGGTGTGTTGTTGTTTTTTTCAAAACGGTGGAGGATTTTTTATTTTTAGGTTTGCAAAAGGGGGATTCCAGGCTCGTGCACAGGAACTTTTGCAATTTGCACGCCATCGATGCAAACAATCCCTCCACGTTGCAGAAAGAGGGACCGGGCAAAAGATCCTGGAAAATGGGCACACATACACAACTGCGAGACCCGGCGCTTTCCGTGCTTGTAAGCGGGAGCTGCCCCAACGCGTGTAAAACCAGGGGCAACTTTGCAACCCAACCGAGAGCGAGCCAGAAAGTTTTCCCCACCGGCTCTCTGCTGCACGCTGCCACCCCCCGCCATGCTCCATCCCAGCTCTGCATGCGAAGCAATGCAAACACATGGAACATTCAACACAAAAAGCCCCGCACCCTTCCAGCTGGCGGATCAGCTCTGGAGCTTCGTGGGTTGCCTTCTGCACAAGGCTATCCACGGACCGTGCGGGAGACCAGTCGCTGCCTCCGCCAGCACGCTCTCCCCGCTTCCTGGAGCAGCGTGCAGCGCGGGACTGGTGCCGAGCAGAGAGGCGCTCTCTGTAGCAGCTCCCGGCTCGGGGGGCTCGGAAGGAAGGGGGCGATTCCCAACCTGCAGCCCTGAGCACAGTGCAGCCTACTGGGAGGGAGAGCGAGCCCGCAGTCGCAGCCAATGCTGGGCGCCTCCTTTGCTACTTTCACCTGGACTCCGGAGCCGCAGCAGACGGCTAAAAGAGCCACATGCGGCTCCAAAATCATAGGTTGCTGACCCCAGGGCTAGGCTGTAACAAGACTGTACCAGCTTCTTAGATATGACTGTGTGATAAATTAGCAAGCCAACCTACATTGTTTGCTTGGCTTCTTCCCCCTTGATTGCAAGTGATTGACATATATCTATCTCTGTCACAATTATAATCTTGCATACAGCTTTCAATAACTAAATCATCCTCTTCCAAAAACCGAACAGCTCTGAGCATAAAGGCTATGAGCAATACACTTGTATTGCTTCACCATGCCACTTTCAAATGTTCTTTGATCTTGAGCTCAGTATAAGACAAGTTTTGCGTATCAGTAAATTAGTCTCAGAATTGCAAACCGATGGCTTCCCATCATTAATATATGGTTACAACTGTGGGAGCAAAATGTACTGATTGAGAGCGCAGTCCTAAACTGGAGTTAGGCCGGCATAAACTAAGCCAGCAAAGTTTGGCCAGCACAAAGGCCACCATAAAGTGTGTTTGGAGTACTCTCAGAGACAGGGAGGATGGCTCACGTCTGTGTACTGCCCTCTCTGACTCAGAGTGTGGTCCAAACATACTTTACGGTGTCCCTTTTGCTGGCCAAACTTTGCTGGCTTAGTTTATGCTGGCCTAACTCAGTTTAGGATTGCGCCCTGATAGCGTTCAGGAGATGAACAGACAATTTCTTTTTCTTTCGCACTGAAACTGAGGGTCTTCTGGAAATCTGTCGTGACAGACTGTTTCCCATTCTTCACTATCTACTAATATAAATCTCATTATCTTCCAAGTATCTTCCAAGATGATTATCATGTGTCACATTTATTGCTTGGGCTGCATTGATAATGAGTATATTTCTGGGCACCTATGGTGATGGCTATTACTTTTAAAGCTCTAAATGGCTGAGAGGCATGATCTCTTATATGGAAATCTGAAATCCTGACATTTTTGTCCAAGACTTCTTAACAACTTTCTATAGAAAGGTCTTGTGCTCATTCCCAAGTACAGGCTTCTAGTGTAACTTCTATTTTCTGCTCTGTGAAAAATGTCAAAGAGGCCAGCAGACACCCTCTTTCACAACACCAGAACCAGGGGACATCCACTAAAATCGAGCGTTGGGGGAGTTAGAACATAAAAAGGAAATACTTTTTAACCCAATGAGTAATTAAAGTGTGGAGCCCCTTGCCACAGGAGGGGGCAATGGCATTTAGTGTAGAAGCCTTTAAAAGGGGACTGGACAGATTTCTGGAGAAAAAGTCCATCGCAGGCTACAGGCCATGATGGTTAGTGAAACCTCCTTACTTTAAAGGTAGACTACCTCGGAGTGTCAGATGCAAGGGAGTGGCAATGAGATGCATAAATCTTGTGTATTCCCTGAGGCATCTGGTGGGCCAGTGAGAGATGCAGGAAACTGGATGGGTTTTTGGCCTGATCCAGCAGGGGTCTTCTTGACTCTACAACCCATTAAGCTCCGAGGTCTTTTCCATATCCTACCTCCTTTCGAAGTTCAGACGGCAGCATCATGTGAAATAGCCTTCTCTTAGTGGCCTCGGCAGTGTGGAACCACTTGCCTTCTTATGTGCATTTATGTCCTTTTTATCAAAGGTTGAAGTCTTAGCTCTTTGCAGGCATTTTCTATATTGCGAAAACCTGATATACTCTTCGATGGATGTTTTTGCTTTGTTTATGGTTTGGGGTTTACCTGGTGCTTTTTAAACTGTTATTGTACTGGCTTGGCTTTTGTGAACCCCTGAGCCCTTAAGGATAGAATAGTAACTTTTACAATAATATTATACCATTCGAACTGTACAAAGTGATGCAAAACCAGCATCAACTAGTCATTTGATGGCCATACTGTCATTACAGGATAATAGTCTTGTGCAATCTACATATGAATGAGATACTTATGGCTTTAATACATCCTGCATTCAGGAAGGTATCATGCACTAGCAGGCATTTGGCAATACAACACTCCGTTCTTCTCTCCCAGTTTGTGTATTGCATTGGGGGCAATAAATGAAAACACTTGACTTAGTCTATTCTTATTACAATGTTTCTGACAGAATATGCATATGCTACAATGAGCTGCTGAATTAGAGGGTATTTGTATTGTTCCCCTTTCATTTGCTGGGTTTGCAAGCTTATCTTAACAATCTTTCAATATGCATGTAAAGGAAAGGAGTAAGAATTGTACTCAACACAGCCTGATACCCTGTCAAGAATCCAGTTGCAAGTACTGTAAAATTCAGCAACTTTCATCCTTGGAACTTGTGTACTTCACTGAATTCACTTATCCCGTTGGCTCTAACATTTAACAGTAATAAAGGTAAATCTCTTATTTACTATTTCCATTAGAGATTTTCATGCTTAGAAAATCTGAAATGGAACAAAGGTGATCAGCAAATCTGCAATAGTAATTGCAATAGTAGTTCATAACAAAACTTATGTATATTTGTAGCAGCATCTTGGACTCCAGTAAGTATTCAATAAGTATGAGTGATCTTGTTACATACAATGTTGGTTTCATCATTTAAATAAATTTTCTACTGGGAGGGCTAATATATTGATCAAAGCATGAATTCATGATAGCCATAGTTTGGCAGCTACAAGCACTACCTGTCAGATTAGCAATCTAGCAGTTTAGAACTAAGTAGACCACCTTTAAGTGAAATATCAGTTACTTGATATTAAGCAAAAATTAAGAGGATTATTTCTCAATTTATGCCAGTCTAGGTAAATCCCAATGTACTTATTTGAGGAACAATGATAAAACAGATATCTGGCTAGACTCTATTGATTTTCAAGCCGTTTTACCACATACAGTAGGTACTTTTCTTTTAAGAAGATATGTCAAAGCATCTTGAGGTCCGAGTCAGAACAAGCTGTGCCACTCATGGCGATAAAGGTAAACTAAACTAAATATTTAATTAGGTGTCCATACACTTCTCGTTTTACATGTGTTTGATTTAGAGCTTGTGTTATTAATACCAAAATCCAAATTTATGCTTCCAATTTTGGAATCACACAGTCAAACCTTCTGCCTGTTTGGCCTGCAGTGTAGTCACTTCTTATGGTAAAAATGTTATAACACACATATTTTTTGTGATATTGTCAGATTCAGAGGGAAAATTTGCCGTCCTTGAGGTAGTTACCACTGCCACCAGCCCAGGGTTTAGCAAGAAGTAGTTCCTGGGCTAAACTCCCCTTGCAATTTACAGGTTCTCTTTAATTTCTTCTTCCTCCTTTCAAGAGGGAGAAATGGTCGTTTTGTACATATCTCAAAGAGGCCCAAACATAAAAGAATAGAACCCAAATACTTATATACACAATATATATACACACAATTTCAACTAAATATAAAATACTAAAAATACTACAAAGTAGGAGGCTCCCAACCACAGGACTCCTCCCAATAACAACCCCTTCTTTGTGAACTAGCTGAGAGAAGAAAACAAACCTTGCAGTTTACTTTCCAGTGGCTACACAGGACTACTACCAGTAGTGAAATTCAGGGGGTTCGCCCAGGTTCTATAGAACCGGTTGTTAAATGGCCGGGCCCTGCCCACTCGCTTACCTTGGCTGGCTTCGGGGTTTTTTTTTACTCCAGCTATGACGTCATAGAACTGGTTGTTAATTCATTTGAATTGCACTACTGACTACTACTAACTTACCTCCTGTACTTACTGCACCATAATAAGATTACTTTTTCCTCAGGTCTCCTTCCCTGGGAGAAGCAAAGAGGGTCTGCTCACTAATATAAGGTTTTTATCTTCACTCTAACGAGGCCAACTACCTTCTATACTGAGAAACAAGAACTTCTTGGAGTAAGCAAATAGTTGTACAGGGTACAGTCCTGTAACACTCTGTAACACCCTGTAACAGGGTACAATCCTGTACAGAGTACAATCCTGTAATTACATCATGAAACACTTTCATTGAGATAAATACTTAACCTGTTTCAGTTTACCTGGTTTGCAAGAGATGCCTTAGACCCATGCTTTTAGGCAGCAGATGCAATTTTTTGATAGCTATAAAGTCTCAACGACGGGAATTTGTAAAAATAGTTTTTCTATGCAGAATTTAAGTCCTATGAAGTAATTTTCCATGTGCTTGATATCCTTGGAAACAACACCAGGAAGCTAATTAAATTAGCTGATTCTATACTTCTTTTTCTTAATGGATTGAGATACTGTTACCATAATTTAAATGAAAAAGGAAGAAGCATTTCTGCAAGCTTAAAGGAAACTATAATCTTGGTGTTATTGTTCTGCAAATTGTATATGTATCTACTTAATTAAGCAATCAATGATTCATCATGTTTTTTTCCATAATGAATCTAGATTCTTATAATTAATACAAACCAATTTATAAATTTAGATGACAACTTGATTATACTGAGGTTTAAATATGCACACATGCTGCTTTCCTATTAAATCTACCTTAGCTTCCAGATTTCAGAAGGATGTATAATGTATAAACAAGGTAGCCTATCGTGCATATGCTAGTAAACTGCATAGAACCAAAAGACAAAATGGATACCAATCTATGCCTAAATGTAGCATACATATTAAATTTTATTCTACTGTACTGCTAAGCTAAAGTGTTCAGCTATTTGAGTTACCTAATAAACCTGATATTGCTAAGGGACAACAAAAATCAAACTCATGTTGAATGAAAAAATAAAAAGCACTTGAAGGTAATACATTGTAGTTTCCAAAACAAGGAGAATTTTCAAAATGTGTTTTGTAAACATGAGAGTTATGCTTTAACAATAAAAATGGCAACATTCCACAAATTCTCCAAAAATTCTGCAAATAAATCCCTTCGTAAGTTTTCTACATCTCCTCCATTCAATGAGGAAAGATCATGTCCATAACATGAACAAAGCATAAATAGCAATAGATATTGAAACAGCAATTTTCAATCTTTTTTCATTTCATGGCATACTGACGAGGTGCTAAAACTATCAAGGCACACACTAATTTTTTGACAATTGTCAAGGCACACCATGCTACTGGCAGGGGGCTCAAATCCTTCAATGACCCTATTAATAAATTACCCTCCCCCAAACTCCTGTGACACACCTGCAGACCATTCACAGCATGCTAATGTGCCAAGGCACCCCAGCTGAAAATCCCTGATCTGTAACAGTTCTGGACTACCCCTGGAAACACTATGACAGAAGCAAATGTGTGAAGATGAACAAAATTCCTATAGCCTAATTGTAATCTTGGCTTGATTCATATGCTAGAATGCTAGCCTCTTTTATGGGATAATCATCACAACATAGGCCGGGATTCCAGTACAGAACAAGCCAAGATATATGGAACTTGGCTTAGAAGGGCCAAAATACACTTTACAATAAATGTGTAACAGAACCTGGTGGTAATTTTTTTTCAGTAGGGGGAGCACATAACAGCCAAAAACGGGTGGGGGCTTTATTAGCACTTTTCCTGGCATGATTCCAATTCTTTATGACACTGTTTTAAAAGGAAAGAAACCACCATACCAGCTCACCTTGCACATTTATCGCAACAGGTAGCTTGGCTCTAAGTTTCATACCCATATCTTGAGTGCTGGCTGTCTTGGATAATTTGAGTACTATACTAAATTTTAACTTTCTTGATTCTACCTTAATGTTTCCAAGAGCAGCCAATAAAATGGAAGTAGTGTGGAAATAATGTAACCTTGTTTTAGCTATAGTTTATTTCTACCATTTCGAGGAAGAGACATACAAAAGCTAACCCTCTCATATGTTTTTAATCAAAATGGCTCGAGGTCTACATATACTATTATTTACGTTTCAGTACTGTACTCATTCAAGGCTATTAATACAAACTCCCTTTTTCAAGAAAGAGAGTCAACCACCTCTTTTTTAGACTTTCTGGTAATAGAAATATTATAGAGTATATGTTCATAACACACATGTGTGTTGTGACAGTATTCCTACAATGTTGTTGCCTAGCATTTCCAATCATCTTTGTATGTATAAAATATATATTACATATATTTATATGTATGAAATATTACATATGCATTCTTCTCATTGACTTGAAATAGTGTTTAGTGTTATTCCCCTATCCTTTACAAGGCTGTAAACCTTTGAACATTTATTTAAAACGTATTTTTCTGTTCCTCCTGTTTGTGTTTACAGAAGAAGCACTGGTGCCATATAGCAAGCCTAGCTTCCCGTCCCCAGGTGGTCACAGCTCTTCAGGTACTGCATCTTCTAAAGGATCAACTGGACCCAGGAAAGGCGAGGTCATGCGAGGAGGTCACCAACGCAATGCCAGTGATCTTCTTGATGTAGGATATATTGGAACAAACAGTCAAGGACAGTTTTCTGGTGAATTATGTAAGCCTCTTTTGAGATGTACAAAATATTAACAAAAAGTTAAAATTTCTACAATTTAGGAATTGAAGAACACATATCTTTCTCTTCCACCAGGGTATGTTCAGAGCGCCATAATTACATGGCTTTTCATGAATACCACACTGCTGTTTATTGGACAGAAGTTTAAGTGATTACATGATAGTGGACATGAAAATACGTTCCCTATCCCAAGTGCTGTAAAGTTTAGTAGTGCTACAAGGGTTAGTTTTCTTTGGAAGAAAGCACACAAAGCTTACGATGTTTTTGCAATATCTGTTTATTTCCAAATACATCAGCAGAGCACTGTGAAAGCAAACAGATCTTCTAGGCAGACAGCATACCCACTTTAGCATCAATTCTAAAGGAAAGCAACAAAAACTGCAGAGTGCTTCAGTGTTGAACAAACTGATAAAATCTTTTTTGTCTGCCCATATTCAAATTGCAAAAAATCCTCTTCAATCTCTCTGTTCCTCTCCAATACTCCAAAGTGCAGACCACTGCATCCCAGAATTGGAGTCCCCGGTATGAATGGAGCTTACCGTCCCACCAGGGAACGTTCCATTGTTGCACCCTAGCTTGTGCCCAGCCTTCACGTTGGCCAGCCATATCTGCCTGGGCACACAGCCTGCTGGGGCAATATAACCCAGAAGCATCTGGCCAGCATGAAGTTTGGGGGCAATCAGGCATGATAATATAAGGCTCCCCAGTGGAATGGTAAGCTCTGGACCTAGCCCATGGGCCTGAGTCTGGAGAGACTACTCATACCTATCCAAAAACTGATGCCATTAAGAAACATCAAACATTTTTTTCAGTTGCCCTTGAGCAACCATCAAGTATGTCAGCCAAATTCAATGATTATCTACCTTTTAGCTTGTTGTTGTGTGCTCCCTGGGCCACTGTGCGATACTGGAAGGTGGACTATTTGGGCCTTGGGCCGGATCTAGAAGGGTACTTATGTTTTTAGCTATCTTTTTGGATATTTCTTATTTTACTGAAGCGAGGGTGGAGAAGCTTTACAGTGCTAATAGACTAGCAATAATACAGTTCCCTGTCCTCACAGCTTTCCACTTAGCTGCTTCTTTCCTAGTGTTGTCCTCTTTTAAATTAGGTCACATTTTACTTCACATATTCCACTTTGGAAATTAAATGCAAGGGTTCCTTTTGCACATTTTACAAAATACATAAATATGTCACTTACCCACATGCATATGTCAACACAAATCTATTTGGTATGCAGAAATTGATGCTTTCCCAAATAAAACCACAGATCATCTCATGGAATTAGAACTCTTCTGCTTGAATACATTGGTGACTTCTGCTAAGTGGGCAAATAAGCGTCTTTTAACAGTGTGATACACTTCTATTTAGCAAGGGGACAGCAACAGAACAGCAGTTTTCAATCCAGAATAGCATCCCTTCCTGTATGTGGTTGCTGGTGATTGTGTTTCTTTTTTTAGAGTGTGAGCCCCTTTGGGGGCAAGGAACTATCTTCTCATTCTTAGGTAAACTGTTTTGAAACATTTTTTGTTGAAGAGCAGTATGTAAATATACTTCAGAGTACATGAACACAGAATATCTTCTTCCCACATTATACAATCAGTAGCTCTAAAATACTCTTCAAGGATTCAGCACACTGCATAGATCTCATTGAGGCAGTAAGCCCTGTGTCTAGACTGCGTTACTTCAGCAGTCATGTGTGACCTGACAGAACAAGGCTCTTCTGTACAAAAAATACAACTCCATATAAAAGTTGAGAAAAGGAAAGATTAGAACCTTTCTTGCTTACATCACTTTTCTATGTGTAGAAGTTTTTTTTTTGAAAATGTACATAATGAATGAGAAAGAATACTGAGTAACTTTGAGCTACAATCTCAAGTGCTGCAGCCCAGACATATTGCAGAACTTAATGGATTATTGGTGGGACCATTTCAAAAAAAAATGGCATTGGGGCATTTGCAATTACATTCAGATTCCTCTGATTTAAGAAAGAGCAATAGAAATCTTAAACTTTTGCTTCCATCATTTTGTATGCTTCCAAAACCCTGCTTTCCAGGGAAACTAGTTTTATGGTCCCTATGATAACAGATGAACATGAAATTGGGCGAACTCTGGAAGCTAGTGGAGGACAGGGAGGCCTGGTGTGCTGTGGTCCATGGGGTCGTGAAGAGTTGGACACGCCTTAGCGACTGAATAACAACTATAACAGAGATTTGATGCTGCAGTCACTGGGGAAAAAACAACTGAAAAGTACATTTATATTCCTAGTATACATTCCAAAAAATACTATCATAGCAGAATGACAATTTACTTCGTTTACTTCAAATGAAGTAAATTTACTTCTTAATTTACTTCAAAAAACTTTGCCTTTACCAAAGTTGTTACTCAAACCAAATTTTAATGTAATGGTCTTTTTTTTCCTTCAGTGTGTTGTGATTGATATATTCATACAAATTAACAGGAAGACATTTTAAAGCATACTTATGTTTTCACTCTTTGTTTTAACAGAGTAGTTGAACAGAGGCATCTCGAGCTGCTCTCAAGGGCCATCAAGGTCTGAACTCATGGAAGTGATGACACTAAAAACAGTGCAATGAACATTTATTTATGTACTTACTTAAAAGAACTGTAAATGCAATGTAAAGACACACAGCCACACATATCCCACAGATACTCTACCTGTGTTCTTCTCTTTGCTACACCTTCCACCTTAATCTATTTCTTATCAAGCATATATAAAAGGAACAAAAAATCACCATCCAGGATGAAATGGATTTCTCTTGTATATAATTTCTTTTTATTGCATTGCTATGCAATCTCACCTTCTTTTTAGCTACGTTCATATTATTGTCTGTTCTTATTGGTCTGTTGTACTATATGTGAATTAATAGGCTGTGGTGCCATATAATAACTTTTAATTGTGTAACTTTTTATGTTTAAAGTTTGCACTGCAATTTTTTTGTTGGTGATAAGCACAAAACTCTTACTCCTCGTGACATGAAGAAGAAAAAAAGACTGAATGTGAAAGGAGTCTATGTACTGTAAGCTATGTTGGATAATGCTGGATGTAATGAATTATGTTAGGTGGTTTTCCATTTGGGTGTAGAATTAGGAAGATGACTGGCAAAACTGAAGTTAGCAAAGGCTTATTGGGGCATCAGAGATGGAATCCAAGTTGCTTTTACCATTTAAAAAGGGGTCAAATGATGGAAGTGTGTGTTTCAAGATCAGACAAGAACCATGAAAGCCTCCTCTTGTCTTATTATGATCAGTTTTCATTTGCTCAACACAGCTGAACTCTAGAGAGTTCAGAAAGGAAAGAAGTTAAGGTGTTTCACTAAAGCTGTTTGTGTTGTTGTTTTTTTCAAATATAGTACAGTTGTAATGACTGACTGACTGATTTGCTCTCCCCTTTAGGAAACATAAAACCATATGAGCTAGAATACCTAGCAAGATTTAAAGATGCAATTTATGATTGAGATATCCAAGCTGCTTCCAAAAATTTAGACTATCAACTCATCTTTCCAATACATGTACAGTACAATGTACAGTACAAGTGTAGAGCTGCATCACTTGAAATTCATAACATTGTTTTTATGCAGTCTAGACATATTTTTGTGTTGTATTATCTGAAATAAACTGAAACCCAATTAATTTGTACTTAATTAAATCTTGGGTTAAAATGTTTGAAAAGAAATTCATTGCTAAATTTATGCTCAGTTTGACGTTAATATATCTCTTGGCAATGCAGTACATTACTGGATAGAAATAAGGGGAAAAAAACATCTTTGACCTATTTTTGATGAGTAAATTTCAAGCCTCTTATGAAAACATGATGCATGTTTATACACTTTTTGAATAAACCAAACTCTCTGTAAGTGGACATTAACAAAAGCATCCTGTCTCATCATTAGTTCTCATTACTTTCTCCAACTTTTCTACAGTATTTTTAAGTTCTGTTAGGAATACTGTGGATGTATATCAAATGCATTAAATATTTTGTTTAAAGTTTACATCACAAAGCTTATTTCATTCAGCCACATCATTTAATTCCAAACCTGCATTTAAAAACACAGTTTAAGTGCAGTCAGTCCATGTTTTATTCTTTGCCTTGGCACTCACGCTGCTGTTGAGTACACTTTAGAACAAGCAAATACATTGGCTAACTCTGTGTTGCTTTGTTATTACATTACATTTGGACTGTTGATAAGTCCAAATCATTACCAATTATAAGTCAGCACCGCAAAATATCAAATTTATCTCATTTACTGAAGATCAGGGCATTGGCAAACCAAAAAAAAGGAAAATTTATTTTTTGAGCGTATGTGACCAAGAATTTTATGTAATTTTCCTGCTTATTATAATGCTGGATATAGTTAAAGCCATTATTTTGTAAATGTACAGAAATAGTCAACAAATGTATAAAAGTGGGCTTTTTTTCTTGAATTTCTTAATGTGAAGGTAAGCACCATATTCCAGCAATAGAAACCTGTGCACACACATACATGGTAAAGGTGACACAGGATGATTCTGTAAGGGGAGAGAAATTGGCACATCCCAGAAACCTGCCTGACTTCTCATACTGCTAGGTCTGTGTGGGAGCACAATCATGTGCCCTTTCATAAGCAGATTATGAGAGGCTTCTGACAGAAATGCTTCGTAGCACCAATAAGCTATTGGGTAGGAACCTGTGGCATAGTCTGAGTGCCCCTTTCCTTCTTACAGTATTGATCACGCATAGGGTCGTCTTCTATGCTGAAGCCCTGACAGCACTGGCCTGGTACTGTAGGGTTGGGGATAGGTCAGGGATGTTCTTTCCTAGGCTGTCTAAGGGCCCTCCTTTCTCACCTAAGTGTTGCTCAAGGCTTCAGTGGGCTTCCTGCTATTCAGCCAGAATTGCATGCACCTCCATTTTTGATGCTATGCATGACAATTTTATAAAAGTGAATTCCCATGACCATTTTCATTTCCCTTTACTACAGGGTGATTTGAGCCACATATCTTGGTGTATCCTATGTTAAGACTATTCCATATACTGACATTAGAAACCAATCCATATTTAGATGCAACATTCAAAATGTATGGATCCTAGTTGCAGAACTGTAATATCTGCCACTGCTGATGGGGGGTAAAAATCCATTACTGAAAGAAACTTCTAGCCATAAGTTATCACTAATCCATCCTAACTGTCAGTATCATTGGACTGATTTATACGTACCTGGAGCAGCAGAGCTGCAGCCATCTCTATTGCTCCTGGAACACTCTGGTTAACTTCTATGGTTTCCAGTTTCCATCCATGTGGTCAGGGCAAGTTGCATGGTTATACAATACAGGCATGCTTCACTTAATGATAGGGATATGTTCTGAGAAATCTGTCATTACATGATAGTCATTGTGTGAACATCATAGAATACGAAGTACAGTATTCAGGAGAAAAAACTGACAATGCTCCCGGCCATCCTCAATCAATCTGCTCATCCGTCCCTATCAGCAAAAGGATGAGGCAAAAGGATTGGAAGCAAATTCCATGCACTCACATTTTTCATTTTGCCAAGCCCTCTGCTTATTTAATAGGTTTAGTATCATGTAACCAGCATTGTATATGCAGTCCATCATTGATGTAAATGTTGTTTTGCGATACTTACCTGTATTGTGATCTACTCACCATATTAGATGGTAGATCACGTGCTATAACCATGCTGTTGAAAAATGTTCCCATTGACCAGAGTGGTTGGGAGAACCAACAGCAGTGACTGCAATTAGTGTTCCAGGAATTATACAAACCAGGCATTACAAGTGATCCAAAATGCAATGTGTATACAGTAGAGTTCTCAGAGGCCTCTACGTCTCAAATGCAAAGAGTAGCACCAGCTTTTCCGTATCCAGAAAGGCTTGGCTTAAGTGTTGACTGAAATGTGATTAACTATTTGAATTTTAATGTTATATAGGCCCTTGAGGATTATATTGTGACATGGTCTTCCTTTTTAAGTGGCTCTTTGAAACCTGTGCTGAGCTTTGGTGGAACACCTTACCAGCCAATTTATCTTCAAAATTCAACTATCCCTGATACCTTCCAGTTGTGTGTCTTTATCTTTTGAGTTTGAAAGGTGTACGTCAGTATTAAACCTATTTGCTTAGGTATCATTGCCTATTATTGGCTAGGGCCCAATCCTATCCACCTTTCCAACACTGATGGGGCATGTCGATGGGGCATGTCTGCATCCTGTAGTTGGGGAGCGGCAGTCACAGAGGCCTCTTCAAGGTAAAGGAACATTTGTTTCCTCACCTCCAGACTGCAATGCAACTGCATCAGAACTAGAAAGTTGAATAGAATTGGCTGCTAAATCTTTTTGTTTTTGTGTGGTTTTTACAAGATCCTAGAAAAGGTTTTTAAATATGGCAAATCCCTATTATTTTAGAGGTGAAGCCTCTCTCTCTCCTTCAATGTACTTCAAATGATCACAGAACATATTTTTTAAAATGTAGTGTAATTTACCTTTTTTAAAAAAAAGCTTTTTTCTTTTTATAATTGAAAATATTTCTTGTGCATAATATGTCTAAGAACGGGATTTAGTGACAGCACTTAGAACTGTTTTCTAAATTTTTTTTATAAAATTGTTTCTTGACAATTTGTTCAGTCACACAAAAAAGTTTATGACCTCTTAATGTGTTTCATGTGTTAGTGAAGCAAAGTTTAATGGGCATAAAAGTTGGTTAATAGTAATGTTGAGTGTGTATTGTATATTTAACTGGGGAAAAAAATAAAATTTCCACATTTCAAATCTATGTTAAGAAACTTGAATTTAGCACTCAATATATGATGAGTAAATATAAACCTAAACTGGAAGCAATCATGTAATTATAAAAGTACATACTGTGCTTCTACATTTAACACTCCACATAAGTAGACTTAGTTTATGAAGTCCTGTTGTGGTTTTCTATGCTCTCTAAATCATCATCTTCACTGACATTCCAAGGCAAATGGAGAAAATTGGGCCCTGTTACAAATCACATTAGCAAAATCCATGAACATGACAAAAAGTTTTTGTACTGTCTTTGTAAACGCTGACCAAGAAAATGTAAAAACAAAAAATGAATTGTTTTCCTGTGTTTATTTAATCATATTTTATCATCTACCAGGATTGTTTCTGGAGGCTGGAAAAGGAAAGAACACCATTTTCCTAGCCCATTCCCAAGAGGGTTTCCCTTGTTATATAGTGCCTGAGGGGGTCAGACTCTTTGAGCAAGCAATTCTTCCACCCCTTCCTCTATTTCACTTCCCATCCACTTCTTGTTTTTAAAACTGTCTTTCGGGCTCAAGAGCCTTGAACAGTTTATAGTTTGTGAAAACTCACAGGCATTTCCAAAATCGTATGCAATTCTATGAAACTCTGCTCTTTTTGGTCATTGAATAGCTACTCTACTCAGGGCGCAATCCTAACTTGCACTGGAATAGGCAGGCTGATCTGTGCTGCATCCTGTTAGGAAGCAGCAGCAGCTCAGCAGGGAATCTACTTAAGGGGAATATTTTCCCCTTGCCCCATGGTAAGCCCCAGCCAGCCCTATGGGGCTGCTCAGATCTGCGTCCACCAAAGAGGAGGCATAAGTACACGTGACCAGGAGTGGCCTGACTAGGACCGCCCAGCTCAGGGGTTTGGATATGGCCCAACAGCCATGTCCCATCTCCACCCAGAAAACCAGTTATGCCTCCCACCCACCTCTGGCACACCCTTGGCACAGCCGTGCACCAGCAGAACTAAGCTGGCGCTCAACCAGTACCACAGCACCCATGAGCCAGTGCTGCTGCTTGCGCCGGCCCAGCAACCAAATCTGTGGCATAGATGTGAGCCGTACAGCATGTTTACAACAGTGCTGGTCCAGCGCAAGAGCACTGCGCCGGCGCAACGCCTGGCTAGGATTGCGTCCTCATTTGCTAAACTGGGCAGTACCTCCCAGAAGGCACTTGAATGCTTCTCTTTGGCACATTTCCCACAGCAGGCTGCACACACAACTTAGTTTGACTTTTCCATATCAGGCCTACAGACAAATCATTCTGGGGCTCAATTACTCTGATCTGTCCCCTGCATATATCAATGTCCCTGTTCATTTAATTAAATTGCCAACATACGTTGATGTTCCTTTAAACATACAGACCTACTTCATTCAAATGAACAGACCTCCACTCATACAAAAAAAAAAAAAAAGAACCCTAACCTATGTAGAACCTGGTGAAAAGATGTACTGTCTAATGCAATGTCTAATGCATCTTTAAAAGGTTATTGGAAAACACAGTGGGAGCATGTCTTAGGATTATCCACTGACAATGACATTAAACTAATACTATCGGATCTATAGTACTTTCCTCATAAGATTGGTTGTATCTACAGGTAGTCCTTCCCTGCTTACCAACAAAACTCTCATACCACCAAATTAATACTGAGGATATTAGAGAAAAACAGAAAAGGTAAGTGAAGATCCATATGCCTTCTTTCTTACTTCCCCTCAGAAGTTAGACTGGAACCCATAAGACTTTCTGGAAGTTGAGTAGGGTCAGTCAACTTACCCCAAAGTTGGCTAGGACGTACCCTTACTTTAATAAAGCAATTGGCCACAGAATGCTTGCTTTTTCATCTGTAGCCAGTGGTGTCATTCAAATGATTTAGGAACAGGAACTCACTTTTGATTGGCACTTGTCAGGAACCTGGAACCAGCCACGGAGCCTGTTAGGATCCGGAACGCCCGTTCTGGTCCGTTCCCCCTGAATGACATCACTGTCTGTAGCTGTGGGAGATCCAACATGGATTGGACTAGCTATTGGAACCATCATCTTTTCCCTACAATCCCGGTCCAGATCCATCAATTAAACCTGAGATTAAGTTGAGATGCTGAGATGGAAGCTGAGATGCAGCTTCCATCAAGGAAGCTTCCTTAAGCGTTAGTGAGAGTTCACCACCTGAGACGAACAACAATAGTCACAGGCACTGGGATAGGTGGGGGATACACATCAGGGCTCTGCTTTAGCAGAGGGCTAAAGAACTGGTTCCCAAACTGTGCATCACAATGCCCGGGGACACCATACTAGCCAGGACGTGGCGGGATGCCCACCCCCCAGCAGGGAGATCAAACTACACCATTCCAAAAAGCAGCTGAAGGCTCAGCATGCAGCTTGTGCATACTGGGGATAGCCCACCCGCGCATCCTGGCCCACTTACCACTGTTTGAATCAGCATTTCAGGCCTCCAAACCCAGAAGTAACTGATGTCGTCACAAGTCACTTTCAGGAACCACATTCTGTGTTCACAGCAAGAGGGAGAAGGGGGACATTGCAAGTCCCAACAGTTTGGGAACTGCTGGGCTAAAGGATCTCCCCAACACGGTCCATTTCTGCTACTTACACGGCTGCTGTTTACAACAATCAAGCAAACTAGAACCAATCTCATTGTTAATATAATGTGTCGCTTGGCTCTTAAGTTGCCTATTGGATGTTAACTATGTTAACTAGAACGTTAACTATGAAAGTGTGTGCTGACATTTCCAGACTGCACTTAGCTGAAGGACATATACTTTTCCCTGCTTGTGGTCCTGTATGCCAACATCGTCCCAATATTTTTGCCAGCACAGGCTCACTATATAATTCAGAAATGCCTGTCATAGTTCCTGAAATTAGATTCCCTGAGACTTTTCAGCAGTATTTTCATTTCAAACCTCTGCGAATGACTCAGCTTGTTAAAAATCAGCCCAAATGTCAGAATACGTTTTTCAAATAAGTTACGAATGATCTGCAAAACCACAGGACGTATTCATTCTGTTTTAATATGCCTTCCAAACTACAGCAAACTTCTACAGCAGAAACAGAAGATTTGTTTACTTTTACTTTTTATATTCAGGGTTTGTTTCAAACTTGTCCAAATTTTACTTTTGCAATCACGAACTCTCTTTCGATGCCTAAATTTACCATCCAATGTGACACTTGTTTACTGTAGTAAGTCCCACTGCATTCAATGGGACTTAATTTCAGGTTTAATTGATGGATTTTAAGGTAATAGTGTTACCTTTGTATCTAAGTTACAAAACTGACTAATTTTATACCTTGCTTCCTCCTTTTTCTCATCAATTCACCAACACTCATAATTAAAGAGTATTTTATAAAACTGAAATTACAAAAAAAAAAAATCAATTTTACAGAGAAATCAAGGGATTTTTTTCCCCTTCAAAAACATTTTAAGTCTAAACGCTTTTAAAATACACAGTGGGACCCTTGTTATCTGTTTCCCGGAACTCCCATGGATTTCTAAATCCACTTGTATTTGAATTTGCAGATAGCAGCCTGCTAACCCTCCAAACCTGACCGGAGCACAGCCTGTTCAGCACATGAAGGGTTTTCTGAGGATCGGGGAGGCTGCATATCTCCCGAAACAAGCATAAAGACAGAACTTCCAGTTTCCTTATAGGAACATGGTACGCAAGGGACGTGGTGGCGCAGTGGGTTAAACTGCTGAGCTGCAAGCTTGCTGACTAGAAGGTTCCTGACCGGAAGGTTGGCAGTTCGAGACTACACAATCGAATTGCTTGTCCCAGCTCCTGCCAACCTAGCAGTTCGAAAGCATCTAAAAATGGCAGTAGATAAATAAGGTACCACTATGGTGGGGCGATAACAGCATTCCGTGCACTACAGTGTATAGTCATGCTGGCCACATGACCACAGAGGTTTGTCCTTGGACAAACGCCGGCTCTTCGGCTTCGAAACAGAGATGAGCACTCCCCCTACAGTCGGTCACGCCTAGGCCATTCGGTCGTGGGGAAACCTTTACCTTTAAGGCATTCTGAGGGGGGTTGGAAATTCCCAGAAGGGAAAGGAAATTTAAATTTCCTTATACCTCCATAAGCCTCCTACTCCGCAATGAGTCTCCTTGACCCTACACTAGCTCTGTGGCTAGCACATGACCAAGAAGAGAGGGGGTGGGGATACCTGCTAATGTAGGAAATGGGCTCCATTTCCAGCATGCATCATCCCACTGGATCCACCCCATTCCTCTCCGCTCCCCACCCAGCTTTGCCCCTCCCCACCCCATCATCTTCTCCAACAAGCATGACGAGGTCTGGCTATATCTAAGGGACTGCTGTTGCCTCTTGCATCAGTGTTCCCAAATCGGCTGCTGACTGAGCACTCTGTAGCCCAATTCTGACTGAGCCCAATTCTGCAAAGTAAGGCCTATATACCTATACCATCAGAGGGACTTTTCTTCTGAAAGAAAACAAACAAACAAACAAACGTGTTTATGATTAGCCTGAGCATTTAGTATCTTGGATACAGATGATCAATACTAATCAGAGGACAATGGAGCAGGGAAACAGAATCATCAATTTCCTGCATAGCATAACTCTTAGTATGTAGAAGGCAAGCCAAATTTTATTAGTGTTTTTATTTTCCAAATGTATCCCATTTCATATATAATTTAGAAACAAAGCCTTGTCAATCTGTATTTAACTGCGGTACACTTAAAGAAGTGTATGGAATACTCGAATAGCAGGTCACTCAGTAGAAAGCAGCAATTCAGGATGTCATGAGAATGTTTTAATTCTTTGACAAATTTAATTTGAAGTTTTTACTGTAAGCCAAGGAATATACCACATATGGTGTTATAAATGTCCTCTTTACTGAGTTCAGAATTTTTAACATTTATGTTATAATGTGGATAGGAAATGTCTATACCTTGGCTTTCATTTTCTGGACATTAGGTTTTATTCAGTTTTAAACTGTATTGCATATAGTATATCCTATTTTAATCAGAGTTAATACAAATTGTAACACTGGCTGGATGGCTAATGGAGTGTCATTATCTTCCTAACTAATGTGTTCTCTACAAATATTTAACTTGCTGTTACATTTTACTTTGGCAAGGTAGCAATTGTTCTCTTCATAGTTACAGGTTGGAGGTTTATTTATTTATTTAATTTGAAGAACTTATACTCCACCTTTCCCATGCTAAAGCAAATGCCCAAGGTGGCTTACAGAGAGCAACGAAGTACAATGTAACCATAATAAAGTAAAAACAATAACATTTAACAGGAACACAGTGAGAGAATGAAGCCAGGCCCAATTCTC
Source organism: Lerista edwardsae (assembly GCA_029204185.1). Classification (NCBI taxonomy): domain Eukaryota; kingdom Metazoa; phylum Chordata; class Lepidosauria; order Squamata; family Scincidae; genus Lerista; species Lerista edwardsae. Next base: position 12,273,969 of record JAJKFI010000029.1, read on the forward strand.
TTCATTAGGTCCTTTGGAGGATGGGAGAAAAAGAAACACACACACGCACACACGAACAGGGGAGTAAACAAACTATGGCAGAATTCCAGAGGGATATCCGAGGGACAGAGGCAGACAGCCAACCATTATCCAAAGGCCAGACAAGATAGGTATGATTTGATGTATGACAAGATAGGTATGACAACTGGCCATGATATGTTCAGTTGTTCATTGCTGGATTATATATCTTGTGGCAACTACCACGGATTGAAAATACAGTCCACCACTACTTTACTGGATCTCATGCCATCTAGAAAGCTAATTTTTTTAAAAAAAATCAGAGGTGCCCTGTACTGGACTCTGCATTTTGCTTATTGGAAAGATTTACATCAATGCTTTCATCGAGTCTGAAAGTCCCTTAAATTCAATATACAGTATATATTTGAAAGATCTTTTTAAATAAAGGCATAGCTGTTTTGCCAGTGAGCTCTTTGGAAAGGTTTCAGTTCAAAACAGCAAATATAGAACAATGCACCAAGTCATAAATCATCAAATAGTCTGGCATTGATTAATTGGTTGTGCCTTGCCCATACTATCAAGGAGCCTTGATAGGGACCTATGAGTCATTTCCAGAGATTGCTAGATAGAAGTAGATATTTAAGCAGTATGCTGGGTGAGCAAATTTCCTGATGGTTTCCTGCATCTACATCTTCCAGAGCGGAGCTGTGCTAAGAATTTTTCTCTCTTCCTAAAGTAATACCAGAAAAGTGGTTCTTATAATTTGGAAATATTTTTCTAGCAGGTATGAAGCTAATCCTCAATATGCTGACAATGAGCACTGATAAATCCTATTGCTTTCCTTGTATGTAACAAGTTTACAGTTTACTGTAAAGTTAACCATTTATTGCCTATATTCATGGAAACTAAAGCCATGCTAAACAAGAATCAAAGTTTTGGACTATGCATGCCTATAGCCTTGGCTTCTCTGTTACTTCAGATTAGCTTCTGGTCAGGCAAACAAATTTCTATGAAGAATCCAACAACATGGACTCAGCCCAACAAGGGGAGGCCAAAAACTTTTTAACCTCACCATGCTATAAGTGTGGTAGAAATCTGTAATTTTACACAATTTTACGTAAGGACCTTCATAATGTGTATGCCAGTTTTTGTCGTTACTGGTCCTGTTAGGACCATGAAAGTAGGAGAAGGTGCCACACTGGACAAATTTGAATACTGAGCCATAATATGGCTCCTCTATCTTCAAGGGAAATTTGCACAAACAATCCATGAAGAGATGCCAGCTGTGTATGATGAGGAATGCCTATCAATGCACACAGGTATTCAAATGTAGTTGCACCAGTCTACAGGATGAGCCAAAAGAAGGCAGCCACAAACCAAGTGTGGTGGCAAAGGTCGAGCACCTAGTGCTTGAAGACAGAAACTTGACAGTTAATTTCTTAGCTAAGGAGGTGAACATTAGTAGGAGGTCAGTCTACAACATGTTGCATGACATCTTACACACAAACAAGGTGGCCACATGGTGGGTGACAGGTGGACTGTTCCACAGGTGAGAAGTGTGTGGCCCTGGGAGGTAGATATGTAGAGAAGGAAGAGTCAGTGGGCCAAATTTCATATCCCTAGCAAACCTGGACCTTGGTGAAGGTAAAAAATTTTTTGTCCTCTCTTCATAGCTCAGGTGAAGTGGTACCCACATGGCTGGGACCATTTTTCAAAGAATGGAAAACTTCCACAGCATGTCCCAACTTTGTGGATCACACAAATAGATTATCATTTTGATTGGAACACAGCAAAGTTTGACTACGAAGTCCAACTAAGGTATGAATTAGGCATTACAGTTTACATAGGGATAGAGGGAAAAGCACTACATTTCCAAGTATCAGACTTTTTATATGCTTTCCCTGTTTCCCAGGGTTTTTATTTACACACACACACACACACACACACACACACACACGTCTCCTAACAATGTTTTGAGTGTTATATTTGGATTATCAGGTACAGGTCTAAAATGTTGTTGACAATATTTCTCTGGATACAAATATGGAACTATATAAATGGCAGGATGTTAGATTTATATAACATGCTTGAATACAATTCCAGGACCTGGCTTTCCAGCTTCTAGGAAGTTTTGAAAAAATGAACATTTGACATGAAAATAATGCCACAATATATCCTCTAAGCTTTGCAGCGAGATTGGTTGTGCATGATTGCACAGCCCGCATTCGTGTTTTTATTCCATGTTCACATTTGGTTTAAAACGAATACAACTAGAGTTCTGACATGATAACCATATTAAGTATTAGTTGGTTGAAGTGACATCTGCAGCAGTCCTCACTCACTCTAAAGTAGAAATTAAAGACAATGACACTATTCCAGAATTATCTGTCTGTGGAATGCAACCACAGACCGATATTCCTTTTTAGTGCATATAAAATGTCCTAATTGCTGTCAGTGAAAAGCTTTATTACTTAATTTTATTTTATCCTGCAGCTCTTGTCTAGAATTTCCCTTTTACATTGGGAAGGGAAACTGAGGCAACATGTGCACTAGCAGCCTGCTAACTAAAGAATGATAAGAGGCTTTGGAAACTGGAAGTGCCCAATTTTGTTATTTTTAGAAGTTTGAAGGATTGGGGAGCTGTGTGAAGGGCTCCCCCAACCCCCCAGGACTGCAGTGCTGGCTGCAGGTGAGAAAAAGTGCTCCCTTCCTCAGCAGCAGACCAATCCTGGAGAAACGGCCCTTCCTCACTTCAAAGGGTGCCTGTACACAGCGAGGATGGAGCCAGAGCCAAAACAGACTGCGGGGAAACCACCAATTAGAGGGGGTGATCCCATTACCACACTGGACGAGCCAACCCTAGTGACCACACCGGTGTAGTGCCAATACTGCCAATAACTTCTGCTGCCACCACCAATATACTATTGTTCCAACACCTCCAACTGCCAGGGAACCCATGAACACCACCTTGGGTTTTTATGATGGAAGAGAAACAATAAAATAAACCTCTCTAGATGGGATAGTCAGATATAGCATACAGGTGTGTCATGAAAAATTGTATAGCATTGACTGGAGAGGTCATAACCAGAATGGAGTTGCATTGTATCAGGGTGACTTTGTTCAGCACAGGATATGGAAAGGAGCGCAAAAAGGTGATGCACCATCGCGATTATGTCTACCTGTAGGATTTGTTTGTCAGAATTAAACTTGTTCAGCAAACCCCATTTCAGTTAAGATCGTACAACATCACACAAGCGCTCTGAAATTAAATAGAGATTGTTGCTTTTTTGTGTGTGTCCTCAATCCGCTCCACTCCGTCTTTCTGGTATCTCAATAAAACAGCAAGAGTTATTTAGTAAAACAATTTTCTTCCAAACCTATAATGCATATGAATATTGAATGAGCCTATATGGATATGTACTCAGCATGTAACAAAGATTCACATTTCAGAAGGATTAAAGAGGGTAATAAAGCTAGGTACTCATACAATTGCTATGTTGTCAAGATGGTACCTAATGAAACCACATTGAAAAGAACCTTCCACAAGTGATTTAGATCTATATTTTGTCAATGGAATGCTCATAAAGGCAGACTTCATGAACCAATAAAGCCATTCGAGGGATGTGTGAATTCCAGAATTACCTATTAAAATAAATGTCAAAGGTATTTGTGACATTGTGCTTTCGGTGTCATTGTCTGATAAATTTGTTAGACAGACTAAAGGGATTAAAATGGTCATTACTTAGGCAAGGATTAGTAATAAATAAGCCAAAGCTTTTTCACTCGGGCCCTAGGTGAACAATGGCACTTGAAAATGAAATGCTGGCAAACTGCCCAACTCCTCCGGGAAAAAGACCAAAGAGGCACAGCATCTCTTTGTAAGCAATCAGAGGACAGAATGGATGCTTCTTCCCAATACATTAAGAACATCACAACAGGGCACAGCAACGAAGCAATTAAACAGAGATATTGTACGGTGGGGGAGGAAGGTGCTTGCTGTGGTCCATTTTGAAACTGCATTTCATAGGGATGGAGCTTTCAAATATAGAAATATGAAGTTCATTCATTTTTTGCCAAAGCTTTCCAAGGTATAACGTGCTACAAGTTATTGTTACTACTAAAGTGACAAACAGGGTTCAAGTCTTCCTATGCAGTTCTTGTGAATTCATCTTTTGTGCTGTTCGGATGCTTCTTTGCACCAAATTCTTACTGCCATTTAGTCTTAATGGATGCAGTGAACCCGATGCTCGTGCCTTTCTGAGACAATGTAGTACAACCTATATAGTACAGTACAGTACCTTTAGCACACAACCATGAGAGGCTCCAGAGTCAACAGTAAGTAAGTAGCAGGGAGGACAAATTATTATTATTATTTTATTATTTATTTTATTATTTGTTTAATTTTTTATCCCACCTTTCTGCCCCATGGGCACACAAGGCGAATTACAAATAAGTCCAAGGATAGCAAGGACAAAGAAGAAGCAGGATCCAGACAAACAAACAGGAAGCAACATAACAGCACCCAAACAAAGTGAATGTCTGGCAAAGCTAGTGTATGGATAGGTATGGGAGGCGGGTTGCCATTGGTGCAGGAACATACTACAAGGTTTCAAAGCAAAGAAAAACTGCATTTATTTATAATATTATATTCTTATCCTGCCTCCACTCTGCATGATCAGGGTGCTGAACATGGCATACTTATTATGGAGCCAGCTCTCTGAAAATATGGAAAGGGAGAGTTCATGACTTTGCTTTAAATAACCTATGCCATTGTTTTTTTTCCAAACTGAGGGTCAGGACACACTTGTGGGTCATGACCTGATGTCAAGTGGGTTATGGAAAGCTGGAGCTTTTCCTGCTATATTTCATCTGTGTTAACAGTTTGAACTTTCAAGTGAGGGTTTTGTTTTTAGTTCAGTGCTTTTACATAATATTTTGTCCTAATCTTGCTTTTTGTCAGGGATGGTTGTATTGCAATTGCTGCAAGAATGCCAGTTTCACGCCAGGAGTGTCATTTTATTATGTCACAATGATGACACCTCTTTCTTGTTTGATGGTGTCACTTCGGCTATGACAACACTTCTGGTGGGTCCCAACGAGTGCCATTCTAAAAAGTGGGTCCTGGTCTAAAAAGTTTGAGAACCACTGACCTACGCAGTGATCCAGGTTTTGCTTGTGGAGTTGAGTATTAGGGGTTTTCTCGTGCTAAATCAAGGCAATTCTTTTTGAATCTCTGAATTTTTAGTTCCTGAAAAACCAAGTGGGCTCCAAAGACCAATTAACCAGCTGCAAGACAGGTCTTTTGTTTATTGGTCAGTTGGGGAAGAACATGACACTCAAACAATAATCACTGTCATAATTTGACAAACATGGCTACAAACTCAGGAGCTTCGGGATGTTGAGGCATCAGGCTCTTGAGGTTACAGAAAAATCTAAAACAGAGAGTAGAGATTTTCTACCACCACCACATTTCGGGATTGGCCTGTAGTCTCCAGGAATCAGCATCACTCTCCAGGAGAGACTTGGAGATTTTAACAGGACTCATTAGCTTAATATTGATATTACATTATTTTTAGCTGGGGAATAGCTGCAGTCAGCAACGGCTGCCCTAGGTGAGGGGGCATTTTATGCCTCAACAGCTCCATCACTTTGTCCTAATTTTTTTTTACAAGCAGCCCGCAAGCAACCAATATTGAAGGCTTCTGCATACTGAATGCTGTATGTATTGAGCAAACCACAGATCTGGATGGCTAATTTTAGAACTGCCAATCCTATTTTCAGAGTCATTTCTTAAGTCGCAGTATAATAGTTTTGCTAAGCATGTGCTGAAATCTCTTTACAATGGCTGACTTTGAAAAAGGAAATTCATTCAGTCAAATGGGAGAGATTTAAAAAATAATTTGCTTTTCATAACATTATTCCAAAACTCCATAGGGTTTTTTCCCTATGAAGAGGACAAAGGCTATTAAATCCATTCACCCTTTACAATACAATAAAACAGAACAACAAAGGTTCAGGGACAATATACCAGAGGCAGGAGGAATATTATATATATACTGTATTTGTATACACATTGCACCATAATAATTGCATAGCTGCATTCAAAATATTAATATTTTATATAGCCATTTTGTAGCCAAGATGCACACACTGCACAGCTAGCAAAACATAAAGACAACTCCAGGCCTTTATAATCTATGACTCTGTATTAGCCAATAGATTTGTTTGAAATTATTCAGCTTTCACTGTTCTCTTAATACTCAAGGGAAGGCAATAGTTCTACAGCCTAAGTCTTTGTTTTCACAGGCCAAAGAAGATGAAGCCCAATTTCAGTTCTCAAAAGACCCAAGTATTGATGCACAAGATAATCATGTGCTATTAACTGCTTTATAGTGTCAGAGCATGTAAGGGGGATCCCGTTAAAAAGCAAAAGGTATAAGACAGGATCAGTGGGATACGATAATCAAGATGAGCAGTAACCAAAAATATAAATGAATGGATCTCCAGATGGTGATGAAAAAAAGATGACCACCAGTGGAGCTGAGACACAAGCTACTGGAGGGGAGCCCAAGCCCCTTAAGCGTATTACTCTCATCAGAAAGTTCTTTATGAAAGACAATATCAATGAGACACTAAATTATAGGGTCTAGAAACCCAAGAAGTCACATGCTTTAAAAAAGAAAATTCAACAAGGCACATTTTATGCAAATGTGCCAGCCTTGTTTTGAGATAACATTTATAGTACACATTAATCAAATGTGTATGCTATATTCCCCAGGACCTGTAACGATGCCAACAGAGTCTATTTGAGAGGTGGACCAATTTCTCATAACGAAAGTAAATAAACTATTTCTTCCCCTTTCTCATTCAGGACTAAAATGCATCATTGCAATGCAGGACTTTTATTCTGGAAGCAGAACAAAGGTGAAGAACTATAAGAATAATGCCTAAGGTTTTTTTTAAAAAAAATCTTATTCTAGAAGCGTAATTATTTCTTGTTTTCTTCACCTAGAAACAAGTGTAGTCCTGCACTATTCCCCCCCCACAAAGTTTATCAGTGATAACAGGTTCTCCTATCACTGGCAGTACCCTTTGAGTCTCCACAATGATAGAAGGACTTTGGCGGACACTCCCATTTATAAATGGTAGGGTCCAAGTGCTGCAGCAACGTGAATCCCACAGCTTATACCAACACCAGCACTGAAGGGGTGCTCTGGAGGTCATCTCAGCTAGGTGGGTCTTTGATGGGAATGGATCCCTGCCCAGGGCCTAGCCTGGATGACCTCCAATGCCAATACAATTTTAGAGATTTGTGTGAGTGTAGTTGCACTCTCTCTCATGTACATGGAGTGCTATGCAACTATGCTCCTAAATGTCAGGTTATATTTAACAGACATGTGCAGTGGTTATTCTTCTAAGTCAAGGGTACAGTCTTCATGCAGCCAAACGTTCAGCCAAACAGATATTTCAGACAAACAGCAAGAGGATTTACTGAGGGAAGAAAAACGTGGAAAAATGAAATCTGGAGGTCCACACTGATGGTACATATACCCTGACAGAGGTTTTAATTAATGTCACAACTTGGTGTTATGCACCATATGTCAAAGGGTTAACATATGCTTTTGAAAGAAGAGGGAAAGGGAGGGTGGTAAAAAGGTGCATTAATTGGAGTGAGGCAAGGGTTCAAGATTACTTGTTACTTGAAAATGCAGCTGATGCAGCATCCCACTCCAAATTCTGCAATCCCCTGCACTGTGCACATGCACCAATATGCATACACCAGTCCTCCTTGCAACCAGCCCTAGAGACCCTCCAGCCCCAGACAAGATACAAAAGTCCACATGCACTCACTAACAAACAAATCATCCCTTGTTTCTTTATGATAAAACACAATGAGCTACTTGAAGTTCAAAGCCTCTATGCTTTATGCTACCTTTCAATGTAAAAAAGAGTTGTCTTTTAAAATAGGGTTGACTCCCCTCTGGACGCAGATGGCAAATGGGAACGAAATGCAGGTATCTAGTTGTCTTGTGTGTTCCCTGAGGCATCTGGTGGGCCACTGTGAGAGACAGGAAGCTGAACTAATGGGTCTTTGGCCTGATCCAGTGGGGCTCTTTTTATGTTCTTTAATACAAAAAGGTACCAATATGTTATTCTGCTTTTTAATGCTCTTTGTTATATAGTGGCTGAACTGACTTTCAGAAATTGGACTGGACGTCTAGGTGTGTGAGTTTCTCAATTCTGCTACAGATGTTTCATCTACAGGTTTGATAAGCTTTACTTATTCAGCGTCCTGGACTGAGTACATCTCACAAGCCATCATTTAAGTGATAGATGGCAAATTGGAATGTTGTCATGCAAATTAGTTAATGTTCAAATGAAGAGGATGTTTAACTATTAAAATGAGGTTGCACTCGATCAGCTGTTTCAGTTGATCTCTCCAGTGAAGCAGACAAGAGGCATTTAGCTGTGGCATATAACTACAACCCTACATGGCCATCAACCAGAGCCACTTAGTGCCATCTGAGTAGATCAAATGATGTCTGAACTGCACTGATCTGTAGCTATCAACTGGAAACAGCAATGGATGGTGATTTCATCAAGCAAAGAAGGGCAACAGCAGAGTTAAGAATACAAATGGCTAAAATGCACTGTAAATTACAAAATCTAACAAAAAATGTTCCTTAAAAATAGACTGCAGGGAGATATTTCAAGTGTAAAGATTTTGTTTATTCTGTAATAGGTGAAGAAAATTAAGGTTATGTGTTATTTGGTTTCATCATTTGAAGGAGGAATTTCTGCTATATTATTCCTCACACCAATGCATATCATCCTGTACTGTACCTACAGTATTTATAAGAACTGGATTGTTATTCAGAAAAAAAAAATGCTACAGTTAAAGAACTGTGGTGTTTACTCCAGTCAAGAATTATATAGCCAGCCATGTACAATACTCTAATAAAATACACATTCATTGTTAAGGAAAAAGGTTTTTTTTCCCCCCTGGAGATAATAGTCAAGAGGAACCTTACTACACAGAATCATTTCGTTTCTGAAACAACTGACTAGCAGGGAGACAAGGTTCAAGGGAATGCCAGCTGATTTTGTATATTGCAATTGTTCAGCAGAAGCCTCTGTTCTGTCTGTCACTCTTTGCCAGTAGTTGCATTTTCCCTGCTGTGGGCAACCATAACTTTGTAAATATTATTTTAGCACCCAATCTCGAGAAGTGCTAAATATTCATAAATCTCCATTACAGCTTCCTCCCCCATTCTTACTCCTTCATGTAACATGATGTCAGCTTAGCTATGAACTCATTATTTATACAAGTAGCTGTTTCTTTCATGGAAACAAGATAAGCCCCTAAACACCAGTTTTGCTTTTTCTACCCCTTGGGAACTTATCATAATTTAAGAGGAAAAACACATGATTTTGTCCACTTCAGAAGCTATAGCATCTTCCTGCTAACTGGGCAAGAGGCACTTTTTCAAGTGGTGTTCCTCTTATATTTAGCAGGGGGAGAGTAATTGTCCCTCTTCACCCCTGCGCAGTCTTTCTAGTGGCTGTTGCTGGTGGTCTGCCTTTTTTTTTAGATTGTGAGCCCTTTGGGACAGGGAGCCATTTAACTTTATTATTATTACTATTTGCCAGTAAACAGCTTTGTGAACTTCGTATTAAAAACCGGTATATAAGTACCTGATAGCATTTACACAATTACCTTTCCACATTTGAAATAGTTGATGAGTAGTATTTCTTAGAGTACAATCCTAACCTGGAGTCAGGCTGGCCCAGTTAGGCCAGCAAAATTTGGCAAGGCAGATGGCGCATGTCTGTGTGCTGGCCTTTCTGACTCCAAGAGTGGTCCAAACATGCTTTATGGTGTCCCTTGTGCCAGCCAAACTTTGCTCGCCCAGCTATGCCGGCCTAACGCCAGGTTAGGATTGTGCCCTTAATCATGCCAGCAAAATTGCCAGAAAAATAGGTGCATTTTGGTCAGCTCAAACTGAAGTGAGTGGGACAGAGTGATTTGGGAAGGAAATGCCCTTAATGCCACATAAAGGTAGTCATCCTGCAAATGGTGAACAACCTGCAGGCTGCATGAGGACCATCAGGGTTCTACATGTGCCCATGAAACAGGTTTACAATGGTCACGCACAAGATTGTCAGATTCTCCCATGACATCCACAGGGCCTTGGTCGATGTCAATATTCCCTTTAAGGCAGTGTTTCTCAAACTGTGGGTTGGGACACACCCATCTGGCAGCCTATCATGCAATTAAAAGCAGACTCCTGGATATTCAATCACTGGAACTGCCGAGTACAACGAACAGATACTGCTCGCCCCTTTAACTGCAGATTCCAACCAAGGTAGGCTACCCAGCACTATATTTATCCCTGCTGAAATGCCCACAAGAACGCAGGGCCTACACTCTAGTCAGATGTAATATCCTCCCATCTGCAGTTCTGTTTGGCAGATATAACGGAGTCCCATTCAATGATAGATGCTGCTCTTGTGAGATGTGGAGAGTGGAGACCCTCTCGCATGTGGTGTTGCACAGCCCACTCCTCTTGGGCCCTCGTAAGAAATTCTTAGCACCCCTGCTGAGGAAGTGGAGCAGCTACCCTGACCATGTTGTTCTAAAGAATGCCTTGTCAGCAGATGATCCTGTAGTTGTTGAGAAGGCAGCAGTCTTTCTTGTGAAATATCAGAAGCTACATCCTAGAGACAAGCTATCTGAGTACCCTTGCCTTAGCATTTTATATCTTATATATTTTATTTTCCATTTTATATTACTTTATTTAAACCCTTTGCATTGTGTATTGTCTATTATGTCTTGTGTATTGTATCCCAATAAAGGTTGGTTGATTGATATTGGAAAATGGCTGAGAAATAACCCAACTTATAGCTGCATTCTCAGGAAATGATGGCACTTCTGGTCATGACATCACTTCCGGTGGGTGACAGATTGTCACCCTAAAAAGTGGATTCTGGTGCTAAAAGGTTTGAGAACCACTGCTCTAAGGAGCGGAGCCAGGTGCACCCCCCTGCTAAGGTCCATAGAGTTGCTGCAGAGCGCAGCAACCTGAAAGTTATGATGACATAAGGCGGTGCCACAACAAGTCTGGCACAGTACTGCAAATCCCTTACAGGATCTGAGGTCATGGTTGATGAACAAGCACAATTTCAAGATTGTAGCTAGAAAGCTCATCTCCATTTGGAACCATGAATTAGCATTTAAGCAGTAAACAAACTCCACCCGTATCTGGAGCACTGAATTTCCACTGAATTTAATTGAATTTCAATTAAAGAGTGGGCGAGTGGTTATTACATGAATACAAAATCAGGAATGCAGACTGCCTGGTCTAACGATCTGTGGCCTCTTGCCAGCAGTCCTAACAAAGCACTTGGCTGGTCCTTTGCTTTCTAGCCAGGAGCCCAGCACCAAGAACACTGGTTTAAATGCATGTCTGCTCTATGCTTTGAATCAAACAAAAATAAAATACTGTGTAACACCTTCTGTTAGAATGTGCTTTTCCACATTATGTAAGATGCATTGCATGGCCTGGTGTGTTTCCCTCTACATGACAATGGAGTGGGGAGGGCGGGCAGAAAACAGAAACGGTGACAGGAAAGTTGAGGGGCATCAGAACTTCTGCTAAGAGTTCCATTCCAAGCACACCCCAACATACTTCCATGTGCTATTTTAACCTGAAAATTTTTTGAACAACATCTGGTTTGGCCTTGAGCTGCATCTCCATCCCCAATTTATCCTGAAAGTTCAGATAATGTTTGCACAAATCCTTTTTATGGTTTAGCTGGTCTGTGCTAGATTTTGCTGTATCCCAATGCAGAAAGTAGTGAACACCAGCCTGCAGATAGGCGAACATTACAAAGCACAACTGATGCATTATTTGTTGAATCTACCACCACACAATGAAGACAGCTATAGAGCTGAGAATGGAAAAAAGATATTTGATGGCTCCAGGAACTTAACTTGCCCCACAGTGGCAATATGAAACTATCTGTTATATCATAACAGATATAACACACTAAGGCAGTGGTTCCCAAACTGTGGGTTGGTACCCACAAGTGGGTCACAAGCCAATTTCAGATGGGTCAGGAAGGACCTAGAGCAGCCATATTGAAAATATGAGAACTCAGGACTCCGGAAAGGGGGACGGCTGTATGGCTGTTCTGCTTGTGTCAATGTTGTAAATAGGCTTTTTTCTTTACCCTCCACCCTGAAAAGACCGCAGGAGACGAGGCTTTGGAACTGATTGGCCACTTTATTATTATTAACATTACAGCAACAAAACACAACAAGGGCTGCAAGTAGAGCGCGGGATCTAGCGGGGGAAAAGGGCCTAGCCTTCTGCCTCCCCCTGGTCTGGAAGACCACAGGCACGCCATCTGGCTCAGCCACGTGCCTGGTGGTTGACCAGGCCGTTCCATCATTGCCACCCACAGGGCGAGGCGGCCTGACTGCACCGGCTCACCCAGGCCACGCCTGTCGGGCAGCCTTTGCATGCCCAGGCCTGGTTTGGGGCTAGCCACCCATCGAACCAGTTCGGAGCGTATGGGCAGCCAGTCCCCCCCCGGCCTGTGCCGCCTCAGATGGGCACTGAAAGACCTTGCCTACCTATCCTTCTACCCATACGGAGGGGTCAGTCTAGCACTTGCCTACCCATCCCACGCTCTTTCTACCTTAAAGTGACCACCTATTTAAACCCTCTTCTTGAACACCAGTCTGGGGTAGGCAAAAAAACCCACTGCCAATTGCCAATTGGGAAGTGAGCCAAAAATTCCTACCCGGCCCCCGAAAGTGACCAGGATTAACTCGGACTGCTATCTGGGAGGGAGGGTGGGTGTCGCTGGTCGGGGTTTGAATGATCAGCGTGGGCAAACGCGTGCTTCGTGGCGTTCACCCTGCTTCCCTGGCTGGCCAGCCAATCAAAGCCCGTCCCCTGCACTCCACAGGGGGTGGGCAAACGCGGCGACATGCAATTGGCGCATGTCACCGCCATTACCCTCCACCCTGAAAAGATCACAGGCTTTGGAACTGATTGGCCACTTTATTATTATTAACATTACAGCAACAAAACATAACACGGGCTGCAACTAGAGCGCAGGATCTAGCGGGGGGAAAGGGCCTAGCCTCCCTCCCCCTGGTCTGGAAGACCACAGGCATGCCATCTGGCTCAGCCACGTGCCTGGTGGTTGACCAGGCCGTGCCATCATTGCCACCCACAGGGCGAGGCGGCCTGACTGCACCGGCTCACCCAGGCCACGCCTGTCGGGCAGCCTTTGCACACCCAGGCCTGGTTTGGGGCTAGCCACCCATCGAACCAGTTCGGAGCGTATGGGCAGCCAGTCCCCCCCCGGCCTGTGCCGCCTCAGATGGGCACCGAAAGACCTTGCCTACCCCATCTTTCTACCCATATGGAGGGGTCAGTCTAGCACTTGGCCCCCTCCACTGCCAACTGCAGCTCTGCCCTCAGCCCCTGCTGTAGGTTGCTGAGGAACAAGTCAGTGCCCACAGGACTTAGATGGACACCGTCACCCCAAAAAAAGGCATGGATCATTGAACTGGATTTAAGGGTGATGGATTAACCCTCCCCCCAGGGCCTGGACCACCCGCCCCAGGTATGCGTTGGTCTTTCATCTAGCCAAGTCAACCTTGGCCGGTTTCCGGGCTGACCTCCACACGTCGAGGCAGCATATCGGACCGAATTATTTGCAACCCAGGGAACATCTGCTTCAGTTTGGCAAAGTCGTCCCAAGCGTGAAGCCTTAAGGAGATCGACGACTAAAGCCCGAGATCATTCTTGCCCAGGTGAACCAGCAACAGCTGAGGGGGCAGGTGGCCTCTCAAAAAACTATGAACAGTAGGCAACAGTTGGGCCCAATGCATCCCACGATGCACTGACCACGCCACATCAGCCAGGTCGCCCAGCCCAAGCTGTGTACCAAATGGACCGGAGGCAGCTCGTTTTCTGGCCCAAAACATGATGGAGTGGCCGCAGATCAAAACGGAAACTGGTCGACGATCAAACAAACGTGCAAGGACATAACACTTCAACAAGAACCAAACTGTTCATGGGCAAGCTATTTGCAAACGTATGCTTTAAAGGCTACAGACCGCCAATGGCCAATTCTCATGATTTCCTCGGGGGGCAGACCCAACCTAGCCACGGTGGAGGCTGCGCCTATATGCATTGAATGGAGCCCGTAGTCAGACGGCGACAGTTCCAACATGACAATGGCCCTCCAAAAGACCACTCTAAATTGTGATCGTGTAAGTGGGGTGTCATCAGCGTGTCTCAACAGGTGTCCCGGGGCCACAAAATTGCAAATATGCCCACAATGCTCTAAAGGGGCACAGGACTGGGTCACTAGACCTGTTCAGCTCTATCACTGAACCACGGGCCCCTTGGTCGATTTTAGAATGCCGCAGCCGCAGCCTCACCACTTTAAAGGAAAAGTCTACATCCCTGAGTTCAAGATCCCTCCCCGATATACCGAATGATGAGGCACAAATGACCTCGCTGGGGCGAAATGCCCCGAAAACATGATTGTAGCTGCAGCATGGAACAACGCGGCCTCGTGCAAAGATGTGCACAGAACCTGAAAACGCATGCACATTCCCCTGAGCAGCACCGGCGTGACAGGATTCCTCTTATCTGGCTTCGGGGGGAAATTACTTTGAAACCTTTTAACATCCCTTTGAAATCAGTGGCTGGGTCAGGGTGGCCCCAAGCCTTGGACCAAAAGGAAATTGCCACAACGTACACCACCAGCGAACGCGATGCCAGGCCGATGTCATGCAAATGGAGCAAGAATTGTATCAGTTGCTCAGGAGGGACAGGAATGGTCTCCTGTAGCCCCACCTCACCCCGGAAGGCCACAAATTTGTCAACCTTGGCCTGGTAACTAGCCCTGGTGGATGGTGCAAGGGCAGACCAAATTACTCCTTGGGCCTGGAGGACCCAAGGCTCCACATCCAGCTGGGCATCGTGTCGGGCTCCCTCAAAGCTGCTGGCGCCAGGTCCCAGAAACGCTCCACCTGAAAATGAGACAAAGCGTCGGCAATGCTGTTCTGTAACCCGGGCACGTGTTGAGCTACAAACAAGGTGTTAATTTTTAGGCACTGTAGAACGAAGGCCCTCATCAAGACCATGACCTGCCTGGACCGTGAACTCTGACGGTTGACAACACTGACTATGGCCTGGGTGTCACACCAGAACCGCACAGTGGCGTTCTTGAGGTCCTGATCCCATATGTGTACTGCAACAACTATGGGGAACAGTTCCAGGAAGGTCAGGTCCTTCGTTATGCCTGACTCCGCCCGCTCTGCCGGCCATGGTGCGGCACACCATCACCCCCTACAGTATAACCCAAAGCCATGTGCCCCGGAACAGTCAGAAGGTCCGCATCCAGCTGGCACTCAGTTCTCCAAAAGAAAACCACATTATAGTCACTGAGAAATTCCAGCCAAGTGTGAAGATTGTCACGCATAGATAGAGAGACTTTCACCCTGTGGTGCAGCTGTTTCAGCCCTGCCATGGCGTCGCATAATCGCCTCAGGAACGCTCGCCCGGGAGCCACCACCCGGCAGGCAAAATTAAGGTGGCCCACCAATACCTGGAGCTGCCTAAGGGATAACTTACGAGCCTGGACGTTACGTTCAAGAAGGTCCATACGGCGGGTCAATTTGTTGCTGGGTAATCGGCTGCACCCAGCTACGGAGTCCAGCTCAATGCCCAGGAAAGATAGAAGGGTTGTGGGGCCCTCAGTTTTGGCGTGTGCAAGCAGGAACCCCAGTTCCTCACACATGTCCTGAAAGGCAGTCAGCAATACCCTGCACTGGTCGGTGCCAGCCCAACCCACCATAAGGAAATCATCCAGGTAGTGGGCGGTGCCCACCAGGCCAGTTCTGCACCGCAAGGAGTGCTCCAGGAAACAGCTAAATTTATCAAAAACCAAACAGGACAGTGCGAGACCCATAGGAAGAGATCTGTCATCATAGAACCTGCCCTCAAATTGAAAACCCAGCCGGCAAAAATCATCGGGATGGATGGGTAGGAGCTGAAAGGCTGATTCGATATCCGCTTTGGCCATCAAAGCGGCCACCCCCCACCGCTGCGGTGAACAATGCGTATGGCCGTATCCAGTGAGGTGTATTTGACTGAGCAAAGGGAATCTGAAATGGAGTCGTTAACTGAACTTCCTGCCGGGTAAGATAAGTGGTGAATGAGCCTGTACTCGCCAGGCGCTTTTTTGGGAACAACACCAAGGGGTGAGACTTGCAAATTGGGTATGGGCAGATGTGAGAAAGGGCTGAGAACATGCCCAGCCTTCACCTTTTTGTCGATCTTACACCTAACCAAGACCGAGCACAAATTGCGCGTGGTTGTGGGCCCGGCAGGACGTGGGGCAGGGATCCTAAAACCCCTGGTGAAGCCCGATGCCAGATAAGTTGCCGTGTTACGATCGGGGTAACTTTCCAACAATGTCAATAGGGGGGCCAGCCTAATCGGCGTCGGCCCCCT
Organism: Lerista edwardsae; assembly: GCA_029204185.1. Taxonomy (NCBI): domain Eukaryota; kingdom Metazoa; phylum Chordata; class Lepidosauria; order Squamata; family Scincidae; genus Lerista; species Lerista edwardsae. Next base: position 12,290,516 of record JAJKFI010000029.1, read on the forward strand.
TTCCCTGATTGGAGCCCGGGGGGGTGGAGCCCTTTTTCCCCCTGGAACCCAAGAAGCGTCCACCTCCCCGGGGTGAGTGGACCCTGGGGCAAGCAACTGCTCCATGCTTTGCACCACAGATACCGCAACTGTGACCAAAGTTGCAGGCCGTTTTGGAGCATCTACTGGAAGTGTTGAATTCATAACACAACCTGGGTGCTTGAACACCAGGAGTGCCGCTCCCAGCACGGCCTGTGGGGTTAAAAGTCCTGGTAATAAGATGACCGCTGTCAGACCTGTCCCTCAATACGGGTTTGCAGGGGACCACTATCTGCACCCAAAGCTCCCATTGCGGTATCCTCCAATCAAGGGAGGGGTCGTGACTTGCTCGAAGTCTGAAGTGGTCATCATAAGTGGCCCACGCTGTGCCGGAATATTCCCTAAATGCTCTATGAAAAATGTCCTGGTATTTAACCAAGGCTGTGGCTCTGGCCGGCTGCATCTGCAAGACCACTACCACATAAATATAATAAACTGAGAGCCAATTAGTAAAGTTTCTATCGATCTTACGCTTCCTCATTTGTTCGGCATCTCTCTGGGGATCTCCGACCCTCAAAATGGGCTCTGGCTCAGTATGGAGTAAGCTAAAGGTGTCCACATACTCACCCCTCCCTATCTTCTCCTTGGCCGCAAGGGCAAGGTGACCCCCCAGTGGCAACGCCACCGCACCATAAGAGGATGGTGGGTGCTCCTGGTTGGCCCCCAGCCCAGTGGCCATGGAGGGCTGGCTGTAGGCACCCCACAGTTGGTAAGGAGAGGGGAAAACACCAATTCCCGGGTAACTCGGGTTACTTTGAGCCCAATGTGGTGGCTGTTGAGTAACAGGCGCCACCCCGTCCCACCCCCGGGGGAGGGGTCCAGGGGGAAGGTTGACCCGCCAGTAAGCCCCATGCCCCGAAGTGGCATCTCTGCTTGTGCCCAATAGTCCATGACCAGCGTCTCCGGGGGCTGCACCATTGCAGTCGGCACAGCCGCCCCGTCCCTTTCCTCCCATACAGCTAGGCAAGGATCGCTCTCAATTACGCTAGGCTCACCTGAAATGCCTGGGGGGGCTGCAGACCCAGAACCTTCCTTCGGGGCCCTTGGTGCCCTTTCCCATGGGGCCATTGAACTCAGATTGTAGCTGCTAGCATCTTGAGAGGCTCCCTCCAGAGATGACACCCTGGATGACAGCGCCCTGTACTTGTTACCCCGGCCGGGGCGAGTCAATCTTCTCAAGGGGGGCACAGAATCTGCAGTGGCCACTGAGGACTCACCACCATCCCCTTTCCCTACCTCATGCTCGGCAACTTCCTTCTCCAGAGCCTCCACACAGGCCATGAGGGCCTTGAGTTCGGCCATTTCAGCCTCGTCCTCCGAAGATGGAGGACTTTGTACAGGCGGCTGCACCAGTCTCTTAGGGGCTTTAATGCCCCGTTTTTGCTTACGTTTTGCCATTGAAATGATCTAGAACTAGCTTGTACACCCAGATGTGTCCAGGGGTGGGGTGGGGTGCTCTCAACCACCCGTGTGTCAAGTTTTAACAGTAAGGATATATGCGTGCCCCACACGGGTTAAGCAGATCTTCGAGTAGCAGCACCTTGCAGTAGAAACCGAGGTCCCCGCAGAGCCTTTCTTGATCCTGAAGAGCCGTCACCAGCTACCACACACACGCTGCTGCCAGTGTGCGCCTTCAATAGGCAGCAGTTCTGGAGACCAAAGGGAAAAAAAGGGGGAGGGTGAATTTGTGACTGCCAATTGCCCCCCCTGGACTTCCCAAGCCTGCCAGAGACAGGCCTCTCCAATCTCCCCAACTAGCGGGAGGAGCCCAGCTCATTAATCATGAGAGCCCCAAAGAGAGGGGGGGCAACTGCCCACACCAAGGGGCCTGAAGAACCAGGCTCCCTTCATTGCCGGGCCAGGCTGGGGGGGTCCTTCCTCCGGACAAGACCCTGCGCCTCCATGCCCCACGGGGTGCAATGGGGCTTTTCCGCCAGGCCGCCAGGCACAGGGTCTGATATGGGCCTTCTCTGGGCAGGGGTGAGGTTCATGAGAAAGCCCCGCGCCTCTGTACAGCAAAACAGGAGCGCCTGGGCCGGCCACATGGGGCTGCGCAGCTGCAGCGGCCTCTGCACCCTTCACTGAGGCCCCGCTCCCTATGCCTGCACTCCGCTGGCCGGAAGAACAGGGAAGGAGGTGCATGCAGCCACCATTGCGCTCCGCCACCCCTCCGACAAACCCCAGGAGTGAAGCAGCGCTCAGGGGGCCCTTACGGAGGAGCATGGAGAAATGGGTCCTTCCTGCTTGCTGGTCGGGGTTTGAATGATCAGCGTGGGCGAACGCGCGTGCTGTGCGGCATTCACCCTGCTTCCCCGGCCGGCCAGCCAGCCAAAGCCCATCCCCTGCACTCCAGAGGGTGCGGGCGAAAGCGGCGATGTGCGATTGGCGCGCATCACCGCCATTCTGATTCACTTTGCTATTGGAAAATGGCTGACAAAAAAACACAACGTATTGCTGCATTTTTAGGAAAGCAGCAGGCTCTGGCATCACAATGATAGCACTTCCAGCCATGGCATCACTTCCGGTGGGTCCTGGACAGATTGCCATTCTAAAAAGTGGCTGCTGGTGCTACAACATTTGAGAACCGCTGCACTAAGGTCTTGGACAGGGCTACATGAGACATTAATTTTATCACCCTCTGTCTTCTCACCTGTACCCATGTTAAGGTTATTTCTGAATATCCGTACGTACTGCTTCATCAAACATGAGATTTTAAGAAAATTCTGTACCCAGTTTTTAACATCATTGCTCAGAAGTTATCAGTTACCTTTCAAGAATTCCTTGTTAGAAGAGCGCTGCCTGTTTTCCAGTTGTTTGATATTATGTATCAATGGAATATTAAAACAGCCAATTGAAAGAAGTAGAGAAAAATGTTCTAATGAAATAAACAATCCCATGCAGATTGTAGAGGAGGTATTCTAGAAATATTAGGCTTCTTGCATTTTTGTAATCTTTTGGGGAAAAAACCATACATAACAAATTTATAACATTTATAATATTTTCAGTTTTGTTGTTACTGCACAATGGCCTTAATTTTCCCCCAAGTTTTAAATAGTGGAAATAATTTCTTGAATGTTTTTCCCCCCAATAAATATGTAAAGAATTTTTCCAACCCAGAAGATTCTCCACCTTCTTTATAGAAATGCTCTATAGAAATTTATGTTCATCTTTTGACCAGCAATTGTCACTTCAAGCCACAGATTGTTGTCTGTTCTTTTTCAGAACTGCTGGTCTATTAATGGGTGCTGTGTTTACCCCATTGTATTTTACATTGCTCATGCAATGATATTTTGCTAGTAATATTGACTTCAGATTTTCTCATTACTGGAAATGAAAAGCATTAACTTGCAAGGAGCATGATTTAGTTCTGTAAGTGGATTTTATGTCACCTATGCTGGAGAGTTTCTGTGACTTATTTAAACTGCCATTTTCCCAGCAATCTGTCTATGTGGTGAAACAAAGGAAAAACTGAATGCTGGAATTGACTAACATACTGAAAGCATTAGGGAAATGAAAACTGCCTTGTTAGGCAAACAAAACAGCAGAACCTTGCACCACATGAATCCAAAGCAACCACCTGGAAAAGGAAGGAAGGAAAGCCGAGGTAATTCTAACAGACTTTGAAAATATTTTGTCAGCAGGGCACTACAGTAATTTGGGTACAGCAAGAAATTATTGCATGCAAATGCACTGATGGTACAGAATGTAAAATATTTATTTATTTTTCCTAACCATTAACAACATGGCCACAATTTAAGGTGTCTTTGATTGTGACCTTAAAGTGTAAGGAAGGTTTTTAACAACCTAGTTTTCCTTCCAATAAATTTCCTTGAGATTATTCATACACATATACTGCAATACTGGTCCAGAAAATCTGTCTATTTTCATTTTTTCCAAACAAGAACTATAACCAGGAAGGATACTAGATTTCTACCAGCACGTTTTCAAGATTTATGTTCTAAAAATTTTAAATATCTTGACTCAAGCAAGCAAAGAGATTGACTTTATACTCTCTATGTTTTAGTGCTAAGTACGATTTTAAGATAGTGGAACTTACTTGCAAGTACTGTAATGACTTACCCTTATGGGCAAAGAGAAGAGCCAACAAGCTGAGATAGACCCACAGAGATTATGCAACAGATGTCAACAGAATATGCGTGTAACATTCCCAATTGTCATTATTGATTACTGCCCAAGCCCCCATTGTTCAAATTATTGAACTCCACCTGCTTGCATCAATCTGAAATAACCTATCCCCTTTGCATATTGAATGAACACCAAGAGGCTGCTTGCAGCAGTGCATGGCAGTACATGCATTTGAACCACAGCGTACATACATTTATATGGACGCAGAGACTATGACTCCATCTCCCATTCAGAGTTGGATGCATCTAACTTCTATAGCCCCCAATGTGGGGGTCAACCCCCTGAAGATTTGTAGCTAGTAACTCACCATCTGTCTCTCTCATAAGGACAGTTGGAACACGTGGACAACAACAGAAGTGTAACAAGGGCAAAGGGACACCTTCCCCAGATGCCACTCCAAGAGGGGGTGCATAACTGCCTTGCACTTCTTACAGTTCTCCCAGAGGACGGGCACTTGCTGCTGCAGCTTCAGGCCTGGTTCCTTCTGTTCAGTGGTACCCCTTCAAGGGGGAGCCTCCTCCACAGGAGAAGAAACAGGGTACTAAGCTGCCACAACAAGTGCCTCATCTGTCGGGGGAACTGTAAGAAGTGCAAGGCAGTCATTTCCAGGTTCTCCTGGAGGAAGTGGAGCTGGCAGCTTTCCTTCTTCTGTGGTGGCTACCCCTTGAATGGGCACCCCTTCAAAGAGGAGCCTCCCCAGGAATGGATAAGGAATGGAGGCATGTGTGTTGATAAGGAAGTTGCCAATGCCTGCTCTCCAAGGAAAACCCAGAAGTGATGTCACAATGTCACATTACATCGTGAGTCTCTGCCCCAGAGACCAGGGCTTCTAGGTATGCCTCTGAGCCAACAACATGCCTAGAAGGTGTCAGAGGAATGACCATGACTGGTATGGCATATGTTTTGCATGCAGAAGATCCCAGGACAGATCCAAGTAGGGCCAGGAAAGACCCCTGTCAGAAACCCTGACTGGCCAATGCCAGGCAGCATAGACAATACTGAGCAAGAGGTACCAATGTTCTGATTCAGCCCAAGGCATGTTCGTAAGTGACTTTCAGGCCAATCCTATGCATATCTACTCAGATGTAAGTCCTACTGTGGTCCATAAGAAATACTTCCAGGTAAAGATTAGAGCAGTAATCTTCAACCTTTTTCATACCATGACCCCTATATATATACCATCACACACACACACACACACACACACGTGCTCTAATCCAGTGTTACTCAATGTTGAGGTTGGGACCCCAAAGCCTCAGTTAGATTAGATTAGAAACCTTTAATGGCATATAAATGCAACATTACAAATACTAAAAACAAGTCATCACATCTGGATTAGTGTATCATATCATCATTAGTAATAACAATACAGTTTAAAAAGACAGCAAACTTAGTAATTATAACTTGATCATTAGACTCTAAAAGATTTCTCAGTCTTACACAATCCGGTGCTGCAGAAGGGATACATATAGCCTGATCAAATAATTGATTGCGAAAATCCGAAAAACGCGGACAATAAAACAAGGAGTGCTCTAAAGTCTCCACTTCTTTCATGACACAGGGACATAGACGGTCCGAAAAGGGGATTTTCTTAAACCTACCTCTTGACACCGCTGATGGTAGAGCGTTACAGCGCGCTAGGGAGAAGGCTCTTCTTAAATGAGGGTTTTTCAGTATGGCTAAATAAGAAGGAATTCTCCCGATAGCCGGTGAAATTTGAAAATACAGAGGTGAACAGCGCCTATTAGCTGCGCTGTATAGCTCTTGCTGTTCTATATCCAAAAATCTGGATTTAATTAATCGAAAGGCGTCCGTCTGAGAGACAGCCCCTAATATATCAGACCATACTCCTATTTATTTCATTTTAGTGATCCAATCATCTGCCATTAGCTGGGACTCCTTCAAAAGATGATACAGCAAATTATTATTATTATTATTGACATTAAAATAAAGTTTAAGCCAATATTTAGATACGTGTAACCACGCTACGGTCTCTACCGTTATCTGTCCTGTCTCCAGGCATATTGCGGCATAAGGAACGCAGTTAGGTAGACCTAAAATCTTCCTTAAAAAGGACGCCTGTAGGCGCTCCAGATCACGATTAAACGCCTTCATCCATACGGATATACCATAAAGGATTTGGGAAATAATTTTGGCTTTAAAAACTTTTATAGCCGCTGGGACATATTGACCTCCTTTGCCATAAAAGAATTTAAGGATGGCTAGGGTAGACAATCTGGCTGTGTTAACTACAGCCTCTCTCTGTTGGATCCAAGATAACTTATGTGAAAACTGTATACCCAAATACTTATAAGTTTTCACCTGTTCCATTCTCTTCCCCTCAAAAATCCAATTGTACGGCGACCAGGTTTTAGCAAATACGACTATTTTGGATTTCTCAAAATTTAGCTGCAGTTTATTTGCTGAGAGATAGGCTAGACGTCTAGAAATCAAATTACGGAGGCCACGCTGCGTTTGAGATAAAAGCACCGCGTCATCTGCATACAATAAAATCGAAACTTTCTTGGTGCCAAGTTTGGGGGGATGTCCATCAATTAAATCGAGACATGGCGCCAGATCGTTTAGAAATAAGTTAAACAGGGTCGGAGCTAGAATACAGCCCTGTTTAACTCCCTTGGTAGTGGGAATGTCTTCTGAGAGTCTACCATCCTGTGATAATCTAATTTGACAGGACGTGTTATTATAAAGACTCTGGATAGATCTAAGCAAATTCCCCTCGATATGCAGCGCCTCTAATTTATCCCACAGCAGTTCTCTGTTTACGCTATCAAAGGCCGCCTTAAGGTCTAAAAATGCAGCAAATAATTTTGTTTTTGAGTTAGCTGTATATTTGGATATAAGATGGGATAAAACAGTAGCATGGTCCTTTTCTAAAGAGGAGCTTCCTTTTCTAAACCCTGCCTGCTCAGCTCCCAAAATCCTTTGTTGATCAATCCATTGTATAAGGTGAAATAAAAGACACTTCGCATAGATTTTCCCTGGTATTGATAAAAGGCTTATTGGTCTATAATTCCCTGTGCTGTTGGGATCGCCTTTTTTATATATTGGAACAATAATAGCTTTACGCCAATTAGAAGGGACTTGGCCACTACGGGTTGTGCTAGAGAACAGAACATAAAGAATTTGGGACCACCAAACGTGATCCGCCTTCAACCATTCCGCACAAATTGCGTCAGGCCCGGACGCTTTCCCAGACTTCAATGACATAATAGCCTCCTGAATAAGATGAAGAGGAATTTGAATCTCCTTTGAATTATTGAAATCAGAGGGGTTCCGGTCTGATGAATCCTGAGCGTGCTGATCGAAAAATAGTGCCTTAAAATGCTGGACCCAGCGTTGGCTGGGAATGCAAGAGGCATCTAAAGATTCATTCCTGAACGTGGGAGAAATCAGTTTCCAAAAAGCTCTGCTGCTGTTCTGTACAGAGGCTAGGAAAAGTTTGTGCCATTGATTATACATAAATGACTTTTTCTTAGCATTGATCATATCCATGAATTGTTTTCTGATTAAAAAATAATGCTTTAAGGTGGCTTCTGTGTTTAATGTCCTAAAGCATAGAAAGGCTTCTCTGAGTTTTTGTTTTACTCTTTGACATTCCGCGTCAAACCAACTCCTGTTAGCTGGGGCAGATCCAATAGCTCCCCTTTTGGGAGGCTGCTGTAAATTTGAGACTATGTGTTGAACCAAATTGTCATATGTGACAAATACTAAGTTTGGGTCATTGTCTGAGTAAATTATAGAGCTCATTTCCCTTCCTAATGGCGTGTCCAGGAGAAGCCTCAGTTGTGGGTCACACACATACATACACATGCGCGCGTGCGTGCGTGTGACCCCACAACTGAGGCTTTGGGGTCCCAACCTCAACATTGAGTAACACTGGATTAGAGCCTTTGTCTCTTGTTAGTTTACTCCCAGTGTCTCCAATACAACTGGATGGTAATCTGCCTGTGTTTCTGGATACCACTTTGCTTCTTGAGACAAAGAGGGCAACACATTCTATCCGTTATACCAGACACACTACTTTAGTCTCATTCTAGAAAAAGGAGAAACTCAACCTTTATCCATGTATTTATAACTTCAAGGATTAGCTGATATGATATGTAAACTAGTTGAGTGGATTCTAGCCGACGGGATTATACGTGGACTTGAACTGAGAAAAAGGTATTCATCCTGTTCCTCAGGTATTCATTCCTGATGCCCCAATGAATTCAGGGTAGAGGTACTGATACAATATGGCCTCAGCCTCGCTATCGTAGAGGTTGGCTCTTCTCAAATAGCCCTTCCCACACTTGGTTGTGAACTGACCATTCACATATGGAAAGCTAAATGTATTTTCGTTCCAATCATGTATTACTGCTGATGGTAATCCATTCCTCCTTCAGTGATTATGGTTGAAAGGGAGAGAGTGTAAACACATTGTTGCGGAGAGCAATGGTAGTGAGGCAGTCTGACAATAGCATGGCTACGCTCATGAAGAAGGCCAATTGGTGGATTTGTGGAGCTAAGTTGCAAAGAAGGCCATGTACTAACCCATTAAGCATAGCGGGGCTTCCAGTTCTGACAGTTTTGGAAAAGGTGGACCATTCTTTTATTTTTAGAAGTTTTGGATTACATATTTAGTATACCAGGTCCTGTTGTCGTAAGTTTTCTTTAAAGCAAATTCCACAGATGTTGTATTTCCCAGTTTTAAAAATGTGCAAACACTGATCTGTCACACTTGCATAAGATCCCCATGTGCTGGGACAAAATCAGAGTGTGCACAATTATACTGACACACCCTAATCTACAACCTGATGTGCCAAGACTTGCATTTTTGTCATTTTTTCTTCTAAGAGAAGGGTAGATAAGCTACTGAAAGCAAGTGAAACCTTTCATTGGAAAGGATATTTTTGGTATCCCAAAGAAAAATTATGCAGAGATGCACTACCTACAGGCTTATTATAAAATCCTGACTATGCAGTAAAGATGCAGCTGCTAGCAATTCATCACCTAACTTCTCTTCATTCCTATTGGTGGATTATTTTAGTGCTCAGAATTATGCTAGCAGATGCAGCTTCCTGTGCTTACATGCCACAGTTTTTTACTGATTAACAGCTGAAAACATAGTTTTTTTGGGGTGGTGGTGGTGAGTTTTCTTTCGGGGGGCATATCTTCTTGCCTCTTTTCTTAAACTACATTAAGATAACAGCTCTTTCCTGTCAGACCGTAGTTCATTTAAGGACGTTGAGAATGGATGTTTCAATTTTACCTGCTCAACGTGGACACCTGCCTATTCAGAGAGAATCTGAACTGAATGAGCCACTTTTCAGTGTGTGAATGAAAATGCTTTCATTTGCAGGAAAGATGGGTTGTGGGGCAGTTTGTCTCCTAAAAATCTTTTTGTTTCACCTTTCACAATTTTCATGGTTCATCAAAGGCAATTTGGTTGAGGGAATTGGCTCTTCACGCAGGGGTTCCAACCTGCTGCCTACCAGCTAATCATTGGAGGAAAGAAGAGCTGGCGTGGGCAGGAGGTGTGGTCCAGAGGTTGAGCTGCCCAAAGATTGCCCAAAGCTAAGCAGGAGCAGCCTGATCTGTGCCTGGGAGATGACAGAATGGTGAGAGGACAGAGTGGAATGCTGACAATGTTAGTGACAGGAATGGTAACTACAGCAGAAGATCCCCTGCTCGGCTATCTGCAGAAGCCAAAGGCACGTGCTTTGCAGCTAAGAGAGATTACACCTTGGAAGGAAACATCTGGAGCCTGAAGAGCTCTAGATGTATATTGTAAAGACCCTTATTGGGCATTGAAAAAAATAACATAACATTCTAGTAGATCCTAAAGGGAGTAGGCATAAGGGGCATAAGCCCCTTATAATAATCAGCATAAGGGGGCTGTTATAGTGCCAGGAATTTTTCATGCAGTAGAAACCACAGTAAACATCAAGCCTCTATTCCCTTTTAAAAGTAGCATTAGAACTCTGCCATTAAAATGTGTGTTAGAGATCTGGAGACCTGCTCCCAGTCAGAACAGTGGATCTATACTTGGATTCTCTCTACAGCACTTTCCTACTATGCATACCATATAACCTTGAAGCGAGAAGCTGATGACCAGAACATTCATTGGCAAATACATTTCCAAGGGGCTGAACATTGGAGGTTTATGACAGTGTAGTGAAAGACCGACACGGTCTTTCATTGCACTGTCATAAGCCTCCATCATACTCCTAAAATGCCACTGTTTCCAGACCTCTTCTTTTCCTGTGCAGTTCTCCCACTCATTGCAGGCGACAGTGAGGCAACAAGAGAGGTGGGAGGGCATGAAACAGGGCAGGGGAAAGGCGGGGAGATGGATGGATGGATGAGGTCCCAAGAGGGGAGAGGATAAATAGGGACACCGCCACCAATATCCCAACCCCCTCCCAGGCCCTATCCTACAGTATGGGTGAATGCAGACTCAATCAATCAATCAACAGGTACTTATATACCGCTTTTCAACACGAAGTTCACAAAGCGGTTTACAGGCAAATAGTAATAATAAAGTTATATGGCTCCCTGTCCCAAAAGGGCTCACAATCTAAAAAACGGCAGACCACTCGCAACAGCCATTTAGCTGTCAGGCCACGTAGACCTGTCCGCTCTGTACAGGCTTATCTCCAGGTAAGGGAATGATTGTTTCCTTACCTATAAGAGACCTCTGAAACCACCTCCTACCCACCATAGGATGCAGTGGATGCATTTCAGCACTGCTGCATGAACAGGAAGCGGAAAGGATAGAGCCCAAGACTTAGGTGCTGGACTTAAGACATGTTATGTTGGCAGATTAAGTGTAAGATCAACTGCCCTGATTGCAATATCTTAACATGACATTTATAGTACAATCCTAGATATACTTACTCAGAGGCAAGTCCCAGTGTTCAACAGGGCTTACTCCTAGGAAAGTGTGAATAGGATTGTAGCCTCAGTCATATTGCTCAGTGACCTTGAGCCTGTCCTTCGAGCACCTGACAAGATTGTGAGAAAAAGAAAATGGGATAAGCTCTGTTCATAGTCTCAAGCATCCTACAGAAGTGAAAAGGTTGGCAGTTCTATGGATTTCTGTTTAAGTCCCTTGAACTTTGAATTTAGATGATGCAAAATTGTATCATTACAAAAATATAAGAAATGGTTTCTCTTTCTGGGTGATAGTTTAAAAAAACTAATGCAACATTAAAAAACATAGGAACACACATATTTAAATTTACTTTACTTGATCTTCAATCTAGTCATTTTTTTTTATTTTATTTACTCTCTAACTTGCATTTTTAGATCAGCTGTTGTAAAAGCCACTAAACATGTCCAAATGATTCTCTCTTCATGTGTTGAACCGATAGAAGGACTGCTGCTCAACCAGTTGAAAGTAATTTGGAAAAATCTCATTCTTTCGCTTATGATAGGCCTGTGTCTGTGACAGCAGTGGCAGCTTCTGTAAACAATGGACGGTTTTCACATTTGATATAATTATGGGGCAATGAATTGCTCACGGATGCTAAACTTGGACTCATTTTTGTTCAGAGTAATAAGTTCAGCTTCTGTTTGTAGATCCTGCTAATTTGGGACCACCACATGGCAAAGATGAAATGTGCCTGCAAATTTAATGGGAAGTACAATTACATGGATGAGCTTTCTCGCTCTCTCTTCTTTTTTGATGCAGCAGACAGATGCAAGCTCTGAATTCAGAAAGCTTTGATAAAACCTCCGTGCTTGGACCCAGCGAGAGTCATTTGGTGATGGAGCAAGAGGATAATACATTTTATTGTCTGTGGTCATTCAGTTCTTCACCTCATCTCTTTCAAACACAAAATACTAATTATCTTTGGATGACACACTTTTGCAACAGACTTTCATTTCCCCTCAAAAAGCTACTACAAACTTAATTCCAGTGATTAATCTTTGATGGACTTCCTTTTGTTGTTATATATAACAGACTAATGATTATTAATACCACCTGGGCAAAGGGAAATTATCTAACATTAAAGTCATCAAGATGACCATGCATTGATGGTTCTTGGTAGACCAACACAGCTGTCCAGAAAGAGGAATAATTATGCTTGTTATCATCAACTTATTTAAAATAGAAAAATGAACAGAAGTACTCCATTTTTATTGTCCATTCCTATCAGATACATGCTTGCATGCCGCATAAGCAGATGGACAAACCAGTAGAGACTAACTATAAAGACTTACATTTCTTTATTTTTGGATTGACTCAGTAGTAGCATTTGCTTATCTAAAATGTGTTCTCCCTATAGTACATGGAAAAGGAACTTTAAACAAGGAAGGAACTCTTCATTTGATTGTGATTCTATTACTTTTATTCTGTATCTAAGCCTTGATGAACAACCATCTAACTTTATTATTATTAGTCTGTAAACTGCTTCGTAAACTTTGTGTTGAAAAGCGGTATATAAACACAATACAGCTGATTGATTGATTGGACAAGTACTGAAAGATACAATCCAAGTGCCAATGGTAAATACAGTACACTTGTACTGATTCCATGCAGAATTCAGTATTTGGTGCTGGCCATTACACAAATAGCTGTTTGTGGCAAAGCAGTCATCATGGGTCTCAAAAGGCAGTGTGCAATTTCAGTCTGTGTGCAAAAAAAGGCTGTGTGCTGGTGTGTTGCAACACGTCTTGATTTTGTAATCAATTTTTTGAAATGCGTTTTGCTCTTTGGAACATGATATAGTCAAAGTTAGGCTGACTGACAAAGCCCAAGACAATGAGCAAGCATTTTTAATTCAGTAAATTCTATATGTAAATAGAGACAAAACTAAAACATTATTCCTGATAGGAAACTGCTGTAAGCATATTGCAAAATTGTAGAGAAACAATGCATGACTAGGGTGACCTTAGTTAGAAATGCTTCTTGGACAGCAATTTGTTATCCAAAGCCAGTTACATGGATGTTCTGTTGTAAACATGCCATAATGATATGCATGAACTGCCCCAATCACCTCAGTTAAGGGACTGCTCTGTGCACATAGAGATTCCTGGACAAGGATAGAGTTATTCTACTCGAGTTTTCCACACCACCACCTCAACGTGATGCTCCTGGGAAATATTCCGGGTCGCACCAGGCCAGCAATCCATTCCATTGGCCTCCATTGGCCTCAGAATGGTGCGCAGAAGCATCTGGAAATAGCTTCCGATTTTCTGAGGCAAACCAGAAGTTGATTCCACAGGCTTCTGTGGGCCATTCTGAGGCCCACAGAATGGATTGCTGGCATGACCCAGAAGAGGCCTCCCATTAAGGCTTTGCGATCAGCAGCATTGCTGGGCCAGCACTACTCCTCCTGGGATGGCTTCAGTTTGGAGGCCCCAGCTGGCAAACTATCACACATGGGCTTGCAACCCACTAGTGGGTTGTTACTGACACTTTGGAAAACCCTATAATAAGGTATAATAGGGTAAGCCGGGGCTCATACATGTGGGAACTAGGTGTGTACACTAAACCCCTTCCACTCATAGCAATAAGTCAACAGGAGTTTCTTTCTACTAAAATGTAGAAATATTTTATTTTTTGTAAGCTGCTTTGCGTGCCTTGTGGTTGAAAAGAGGGTACAAATTGAATAATAAAAATGAGCGCTATATGGATTGTTTGCAACTTTTGGCTATGCATACCACATACTAAGAGCGCAATCCTAACCTGGAGTTAGGCCAGCACAGTTTGGCCTGCACAAGGGCCACCATAAAGCATGTTTGGACCACTCTAGGAGTCAGGGAGGATGGTGCACATCTGTATGCTGGCCTCTCTGAGAGTGGTCCAAACATACTTTACAGTGGCCCTTGTGCCTGCCAAACCTTGCTGGCCTAACTCCAGGTTAGGATTGCACCCTAAGACATTCTACAGTAACTGTTCATTTGGAGGAAATGTAACAGGTAGTTGGTCCCTTAATCTTTGTCCAAGACTTTTTTAGCTATATAAAAGCTCTTGTGCTCATTCCCATGCACGGGCTGTAAGCTCTATTCTCTGCTCTGTGGTGTGCGCCTGCCCTATACAGACATTGTTGAAAAATGTCAGAGGCCAGACAAAAAGGGCAAGAGGAAGCATTTCTCATTATACTTATGCAATTATTCCAAAATCCAGAAAAATCCAAAACCTGAACATTGTACCATCCCAAGCAGTCCTGATAAGGGACAATCAACCTGTACTGCCTTTCCAGAAGGAACAAGTATGATTTTAAAAGGTTATGATCATTCTACAGTCTTCTACAGTCTTGGTATGTAGTGACAGAGAATTCAGACTTTTTCAACTGCCAAACCTTTAACTGCATTTGCATACTGTCAAAATAATATAAACACATTCTTGTCAATGGCCAAGGACTTTATAAATGTCCTAGTTTTAATTATGATGCTTTAAATGCCATTTATTAGCCTTATTTCCGTGAATGGGTTCTGTAAGCGTCAGCTGAACAGATGTCCTACTGTCAGCCAACAGATGACCAGAATGCTTGCATCGATAGAATTCGGCTTAGCATCCTTATATTATAGCATTAATCTTGAATTTACCATGCCACAGTAAATGGGGATATGTACTTCAAAATACTAAACTTGTATTGGTAAGAGCTTAGTTTTGACAAAAGATTAGTATTTACAATTTAGGTTATATTTACATAATTATACGCAAATTCTCATAAAAGTTTGCCCCTGTTATTTAGGCAAATTGTCCACGCAAGATATCACTCGCATATTTTAGAAAATAATTTTAAAAAATACCTTAAAATTATCTTCAGCCTTGCTCCACCCAACCTTTCTGTTCTTATTCCCAATTGTATCGGTGACCTTATCTCCTCCAGGTCTTACCATTCTGTTGACCTCACCCTTACATTGTCTCTTGCATGCTTACAATGAATATACTTTTTCTTTCTTGTCCTCAATGCCTGGAAACACACACCTTCCCCAAGGCAGAATAAACTCCAACTAAGGTAAAGGTTTCCCATGATCCAACGGTCTAGTTGTGACCGACTGTAGGTGGTGGTGGTCATCTCAGTTTCTAAGCCAAAGAGCCAGCGTTTGTCCGAGAACAAGCTCCTGTGGCCGGCATGACTATACTCCAAGGCATATGGAATGCCGTAACCTTTCCACCAAAGTGGTTTATCTACTTGCATTTTTATGTGCTTTCGAATTGTTAGGTTGGCAGGAACTGGGACAAGCAATGGGAGCTCACTCTATTGCATGGTCTCAAACTGCCAACCTTCTGGTCAGCAAGTTCACAGCTCAGCAGTTTAACCTGCTGCGCCACCACATCCCATATTCCAACTACCAGGGCCAGTACTATACTTCCAGCTCTTTAGTACATCCTTTCTCTGTCACTTCAAATTGCTCCACAGACTCATTGCTCCGCAGAACTCATTTCCCCAGTGGTATCTTTGACGTTAATCTCTTGACCCCTTCCCCAAAAGAAACTATGCCTAAATATTACATGTGTTCACATGTGTCAGTTCTGGCCCTTTCTTCACCCATTTGGCCACCCTCAGATGCTCTGTTTTTGGTTCTGTATACTTCCCTAAATCATCAATGAACATTTAGATCGTAAGCAAAATTCATAATAGAGCTGGGATGTTTTTTTCTGCCCAACTTTATTCTCTAAAGATCTATGCACACTGATTGTATTAATAACAGGATATCAAATACTGATTAAACTATGCAGCCATAGAAATAATTGTGTAGAAATATGTTATCAGTTGGAAGAACCTGTGTAGCTACTGCCTAATACAAATATTTTATTTTATTTAAGTATATAGGCATGCCCCAGTATCCACTGATTTAGTATCCACGGTTTCAGTAATCTACAGATACCACTGGTACTGGGACACCTATTAAGAAGATAGGGGAACATTAAACAATTTTTTTAACCTTGTTGCAACAAAACCACTGATGTTCCCCTATCTTTGAAAAGGCATCCCCAGTATCCACGGTTTCAGGTATCCCCAGGGGTGGGGGGTCCAGAACAGAACACTAATCCAGGAACCAACTGCTTCCCTTTTATCAGGAGAGTTCATTAACTTTATGAGATACTGTATGTTCAGTATAGTAAGTAACATCTCATTTCAGCTCTAACAGAAATGTAGCCTTCAACGTTCACATTCCAATACAGGTATGTGTCCTTTAGCAACCTTCCAAAGAACCACCAACCGCATATATGATGGAGATCAGCCCTTTGCAACCTAACGTTATGCAGCTTTGTTTTGCAGTGACACCTGCTAATCCTTTGACTGTTGGTGAAGCAGACCTGCTGAATTCATGCTGTATCCGCAGCTTGCCTGCTGACCCTCCTGCTAAGCATGATTGGATTTCCGAGCTAGGCGGAAGTGAGGGGTATGCATATGACCTCTTGCCTCAGTTCCAGAGATCAAGAAATCACATTCAGCAGGAAGATCAGTAAGCAAGCAACCTATACGGTGGGATTTCAACTGTTCCACTTCACATACAAAGGATTTGCAAGTGATGTTGAAAGGATTGAAAAAACAAGCAAAAACAAAAGATCACTTTGCAAGCACAGAGATTTGCAGACCTCCAGCTGCTCTGCTCTCTATTCCCCCCAGACTGGGAGCAACAAGCACAATTTGTTTTTTGGATCATGCATGGGACTGCCTGTTCCCTTAACAACGGATTCACTTAACAACAGGGATCTGAGAACACTAAGTGATGCACACCTGTAGACCAAATAGCTCCAATTGACAGGCCCTAAGCAGCCGCAGCCAATATCTCAGAAGGAGGGAAGCTCCTTTTCAGTCTCTTGCCTGGGCAAACCAGTCTCCCTGGGCATCACAGACTCTGCAGCATCCCTCAAAGGCTTCTTGTGAAACCTTAGAAGTCTTTCTTTTCCTGCCCTATGGTGGCATATGCCCCTCCCACTGCATGCTCACATGACATTTTTCATTACTCCAATATCCAGAGCCTGGGGCAGAATAATATTGAATGCTCCTGCTTTGCAGTTTTGCATCTGTAGCGTTATCAGTTTTATGCCATTATTTTTAAGAAATGAATATATCTCCTGCAAATGAGAATTGCTTTTCACATATTCACAAACTTGAAATTGTTATGAAGATATTGAGGCCTTTTCATATTTTCATTTTCCTTTTTTATGGTTACAGTGTAATGATGCATATAATGCGATAATGTAAAATGCAGATGGAGTCATCTTTTAAAAGGTGGTATAATATTACAATAACATAGTGCATTGCTCTGTGACAACCAAGGTGGGAAAATCACCATGTTAAAGGTGATTTATTATGTTTTGTTTGCAAGTACAATCTGCCAGAAACTATTTAATCTAGAGGGAGTTACAAAAAAAGAAAGGAAGGACAAAAATTATTTTGGAGCCAAAGCCAATGGGGAGTGCAAGTGAATAATTTAACAAAGAAAATCTTTTCACTCTATCACAATCCTCTGCTTTTGTTATGGGGTGAGTAAGGTTTATTCAGAGCCATTCTTGGCAATATTTTACTAGCGAGCACTTAATTTCCATTGCTTTCTTATAGAACAGAGATTGGTGAGATAACAAATCACAAAAAAACTCTTTAAAATAAGCACAACCACATTATACAGTACCATAACCTAGGTGTGATACAGACTTGTTACCAGCAATGACCTAGGATAAATGGAGGTTTTGGAGCACAAGGAGAAAAAGAGGATGGAAAATGGAGGATTATCGCTGGGATAGAAAGGAGAAGGGTTCAGGCTACTGTGAAATGCCACAGCCAGCAAATCATTCTCTTTACTTCCTAGATTCTTGCACATCATCCATGTGTAGTGAAACTGTTTTTTCTTTCTCATTCTTCTAGTTGCCTCTTTTTGTTATTAAAAACCCAACCACAAACTTATCTCAGTTAATCTTTCTGATTCTTTCGCTCATAATCGGTAAAAATTCTTCTGCTCCCCTTATTCCTCAACATCCTCCCATAGAAAGACATTAAGCTCCAGTCTTCTCTATTTTGAGGCTTAGTTACAATGTGTAACCATCCTGCTTTCCATTCAGGGACTTTCTTCTGACTATCAAATGCTACTACCAAATGTCTACTACCAAAGTAGAAAATTAGCAAGAAACCATAATTTGTCATTGGATTCAAACAGAACAATCCAGGATTCCAAACAGCAGGTGGATCCTGGTTTGGGAAAACCAGAACCTTCTAACTTCTTCCTCCCACATGCACAGAAGGGGGGGAGGGGAGGGGAAAACAATGCACAAAAGGCCAAGCTTTGCCATTATCAGTATATGAAATAGCAAACCAATGCAGCCAATATGGCTTGGAAAGATTGACATGATATAAGCTTATGAAGATACATCACAGGTGTGCCCTGGTATCCACTGATTCAGTATCTGCTGTTTTTCAGTTATCCACTGATACCATAGATACTGGGACTCCTATTAAAAAGATAGGGGAACTTTAAACAAATCTCTCTTTTTTAAAAATCTCGTTGCAGCAGAACCACTGATGTTTCTCCCTTTAAAAAGACGTATCCAGTATCCAGGATTTCAGGTATCCAAGGTGGGGTTTGGAATGGAAACACAGCAGATAACAGGGCATACCTGTATTGGCTCAAGGAAAAATCTAGAAAGTTCTACAAAGTTCTTTGTTCAATTCCAAACTCAGTCTAAAGAGCTTGTGAACGAATGTACAATAAAAATCTGATTTTCTTATAAAAAGGTATCTTTTACCATTGTGCTTTTGTCTTCATTTTGTAAGCTTTTTGAAATGTAATATTACTATTCTAAAAATAAAGCTGACATGATTGAATAAGATAGACGTCTATATATTTAATATGATACTATTCTGAGACACAATGAAGCTAAACATCGGATACATTTGAGCTCTGAATGGGGCTAAAAATTCCAATATTGGCAGCACCCCAAAGACTGCTGAATATGGAGAATAGGAAGGATGCTGGAATTGGCTTGTTGATGTTCCCTGAGTAATGACTCCCAAGGAGCCTGTAGCTCATCTGCAAAAAGGACACCATCTGTTGAAAAGGGTGCTGCCAATCTCTAAATTCACTCAGAGCTTTGCAGTGTTTCAGTCCTAGCCCGCCCTTCAAATAATCCCCACTACTAGAAAAACTAATATAAGGAATTGTTCAAAACTATGTTTTCAGGTTATATAAACAAGAAGCCTACTGTCCCACTCTCTTTTTAAAGATACATTTGGAGCCATTTTAGACATGTGGCTAAAGATTCTTGAAACTTATTCTTTGTCTCAGTTGTAAATAATAGAATATACTTAAAGGCATTGCAAAGTCATATATTGTATTGTATAAAGAATGACTGAAACAAAAAGTACAAATGAAAAAACATAACATTAGGAGTGATCGATGCATGGAGGCAAACATATGACCATGTTAATTCCACACAGTAAGGTTAATACTATGCTCTAGTCAAAGCCAAATACTTCAGCTGATTTGAATGAAAATATTGGGCTTAAAACTATATTTCACTAAAGTCAGTGAGATTTTGAATTCTTATCTTTCTTTGGCTAGGCTAGGGATCTACAATTTGCTACAAAGAACTTCCCAAAATGATTGTGCTGCAGCATTTTCTAATTTACAATGATTTACAATTTCAACTATCATCTGTTTGGAGTTGTTTGATGCTGTATATCTGTATCTTCAACCTTTTAACAACTGCTTTTCAGCAATTTATGTAGCATTTATCATATTCAAAGCTTTTCAACTTTGCCAAAATGACTGGACATATAACTCCAAAGCATATGCGCTAAGTTAATTACATTAAAACTGCATCACTATTCATTTCATCCTGTGTCACGTTATAAGGAATTTTGGTGGAAAATGTGTCAAATTCATAAGGTCTCTGGTTTTGACTGAACTAAGCAATGATTTTATGGGCTGTTGTATCGTATAAATAGAAACGGAAAATCCATGTGAAACTATTTGAAACACATGATGCACAATCTTACAAAATTGCTACCACCATGAACAGACATTCTTCATAACTCAGCCATATTTGTCAGCATTTAAATACACATCTGAAAATGCTAAAACTTTCTACAGCACCAGTAATTCTGTACCACAAATATTAGATTTAATCTCATATTCCTAAGATTCTTGCTAGGTTTGCATTTTTCTCATAACTATTTGTATTTTTTGTCTTCTAACCTTTCAACAATGCAAAGGCATCACTTCAGAATAGCTAGAAATGTTCCATATTGGACTCTTAGCCTCTTGTCAGTTTCACATCCTACAATAAGCTGACTGGGTTACAGAGGTCATGTTCACAGCCTTCAAGATGTCCCAAGGTCTTTGAGACCTCAGTCTGGCTAAAACAGAGCCTTTAACAATTTGTGTTTTGTAAGTGAATTATAAACCAAGAATGTGACATTTTATTTTCTATCTTTCTTTCCGTGCCAGCTTTCAGCTTGTTGATTTTTGTTTGATACTATTCAGTGTTTTCTAGTAACTTTTTCCTCTTGTCTGAATAAGCTGCTTACTTCTCTAACATTGTTTGAATATGGGTCCATGATAGATCACTAGCACTCTGTTCTGGCCTCCCAAAGGGAAAATGAAGCCATCTGTGTGTAGCTTTGCAGTTGGATGACTTCCGTCTAACCCTTATTGTTGTTTGTTTGTCTTCTGCTAAATACAATTTTGCTGTTATTGTGGAATGTGTGTTGACACTGAAATTTGGCACACATCTTTGGGTCAGCTTGGCCAAAGTGATTTACAGCCCTTTCTTCATTACTAGCTTCCATTAGTCTGGAATGCAAAGTCAACATACAGTCATAGAAGACCACTGGGGATATTTTAGGTTTTGTGTGCACCACCGTTCTAATTGAGCCAGGGGACAATTACCTCATGTCTCACAAACAGCACATTATGAAGCAGGAAGTTGATCCCTTCTTCACAGTCAATTTGGTGAGCTGAATATTAAAAAATGAACGAAGTATCCAACAAATACCTCTTCTAGTAAGAGGAATGTCAAACTATACTTAAAAATCATTTTTCTTCATCTAAAAGTGTACTAACTTCTGCCTAGGTTTTCACATGTTTATTGTAGGGAAGATTTAAGTGTCTTATATAAAGAGACAAGACATCCTTGGTTAGGGATTTAAAAGGTTTAATGCAGTAGAAATAAATATTTTGAGCCATAATTAAATAATTGATCCAATTATTTAATTATTTGATCCAGACAGGCAGACATATGGAAAGGAGGGATCATGCCCAAGATTTAGAAGCCAGGAAGGCCACATTTTTGATGAAACCATGTAACCACCCGTTCCCCACTGAACCATGGAATCCAACATTCTTAAAAGTGAAAGACCATTTGCTTAAACTTTTGTGGAATTTTCGTACTTTCAGAATTCAGATAAAGCCTTCCAACTCTGGCTGGGATAGCATAGTTGGTGCCTTGTGGCCATATCCACATCTCAAGGACTTCCAAAGTTTTGGAAGAACAACTTCTACAAAACAAAACAAAACAACTTCTACAAAACAAAGGTGTCACACCTCCAACAGTCCTCAAACGCCAGCTCAGTCTAGGGGCAGGCTAGAACCGCAAACTTGTTACAACACCCTCAACTAGAAAGGAAAACAAAGGCATTATCCAGCAGGGGTCCCCAACTAGCAACAAAGGACCCCCTGTAAGAGTCATCCCATCTACAATCCCCCTGGATTCCATGGGTCAAAAATCTAGACAACCCTGGGCTTAAGAGACTCGGATTCTTCATTCCTTGGTCATTCCATAGTTCTTCCTGCACCTTGTCTTGCTCTCAGTTTTTAGAGCATTAACCCACTGGAGCTATGCGATGTCACCCCCATTCCAGCAACCATCCAAACACCATCACACCTGCCAGCACCCAGGATTAGTAACACCCCACCATCAGAACTAAAATGGGAACCACTTTCTGTCAGATTGTATCCAAAATATTGCTGTATTATTTAATGCTGGCAACTTCTGATATTTCCTTATGATGCATTTAGTGAGCAAAAAACTTATGCCTCTTCCCCCTCCCTTCTTTCTTTAGAACATTACTAATTGGATGAAAGAGAGCAAATGTATGAATGACCAGCTGGCTGGATAGAAAGATCAAACAAAGGAGAACTGAAGGCATATCAAGTAGAAATCTAACTTGTTAAAACAAAGCTGTCCCTGAAGAAGCAGGAAAGGACAATTTCTTAGTAGGTTATGTTCAGCAAGATCTTGGCCAGTGGTTCCCAATCTGTGGGTTGAGACCCGCCAGTGGACTGCAATCTGATTTTTGGTGGGTCGCAAAACTGATAAGCTTATCTAGCCAACAAGGCAAATTTACTGAGATTCATGAAAGCCAAAAATGGAACAGCACATGCATGTTTACCCATGAGTAGACAATCGTGCCTCCGGGCGCAATCGTAACTGAGTTAGGCCAGCATAAACAAAGCCAACAAAGTTTGGCCAGCACAAGGGACACCGTAAAGTATGTTTGGACCACTTGGAGTCAGAGAGGACAGCACCCTGATTCCAAGAGTAATCCAAACATGTTTTATTGTGGCCCTTGTGCTGGCCAAACTTTGCTGGCTTAGTTTATGCCGGCCTAACTCCAGTTTAGGATTGTGCTTAGTCCACTACAAAGGGAGGAAACACAATGCTCCAGAATGGTCACAGTCCAATGAATTTAGTACCATAGACTATCAAGAAGGAAGTCCCTCCCCCCCAAGCTGACAAGGAAAATTTATTGAGCTGTATGGAAAGCAAAACTGAGCCACACATATGTGTTTATTCACATGTAGGCAAATATGTCTCAGTTTATATCAAAGGTCAGGCAAATGGAAATACAAGGCCACCAGAATGATCCCAATTCAATGAATGGAGATCGAATACTCTAGCAAGTGGCCTCCAACATTGTAAAAAAGGATAAAAAACAGAGCTTTGAGCATCTGGTAAAATGATTTTTTTTTTTGGTATGATAATGCTTAAGTGGGCCCCAATAGAGTGTCATTTTAAAGAGTGGGTTGCAGTGTCAAAATGCTTGGAAATCACTGGTTTTGACAATCAGGGACCTCGGCCTATCTCTCCTGTAATGAGCAGACCAGCAGAGATGCGATGGATGCCATGGGCACATCCCAGGAGGCAGGCTCTTCAGGAGCAACAGCTACAAGGGGTAAAAAAAAAAAAAAGGAAGAAATCTGCAGAAATTAGAGGGGGAAATCCCACAACTGAGCAACTCCATTATGGTTCATCCTCAGCACTCCACGGTGCAACAGCTGTGGTAGTGTGATAAGAACTGCTGTGTGACTGAGCATGTAAAGTTGCCCATGGTAGAGATTTTACTTTGCTGCAATCCATGAGCCTCAATTGGCTTTTAGAAAATATTTTAGCCAGATACATTTTATTTCTTTGCTTAGAATGATCTCTCAGTGATTCCAAAACTGTGGGTTGGGACCCACCAGTGGGTCGCAGGACAATTTCAAGTGGGTGGCGAAGCACCTAGAGCAGCCATAATTGAAAATATGCAAAGATGGGATGCTGGGAAGGAGGACGGTTGTGTGGTTGTGTTACTTGTGTCAAGGTTGTAAGTAGGCTTTTTTAATTCACTTTGCTATTGGAAAATAGCTGAGAAATAATCCAGTTTATTGCTGCAATCTCAAGAAAGCAGTAGACTCCGGTATCACAATGATGGTACTTCCAGCCAGGACATCACTTCTGGTGGGTCCCAGACAGATTGTTGTTCTAAGAAGTGGGTCCCAGCCCTAAAAAGTTTGAGAACCACTGATCTATCTATAATAGAGCTTGTTTAGTGGTTCCATTTAGGATAAAAGAACCCATTCCTTTAGAAGGCTAGACTCCACCGATTAAAACAATTTGCCTTCTCACACTGCAACCCTCTTTTCTCTTTGTTTAGAAGGCTGTGTTTGTATTAATGTGAAGCCGTTTTCTGTTTTTGTGGTAATCAGAGACCAAACAAAACCTTCCTTCCCCAAACAAACTCTCTTAACATAGGGTTTCACAAACTGTGTGTTTGTGACCTAGGCCCTCCCTAGGCCTAGGCCCTCCCACCTGCCCATGCTCAGCTCCAAATCGGAAGTATTCTGGAAGCTGAATTACTCACTGGGAAGATAGGGAGGCTGTTCTGGGTCAAAATCACACCAGGGACCCACTCTACTGGCCTCTAAATAGCCTGCAGAAGCCTATACTAGGAAAGCCACTTCTGGTTTGCTTCTGAAAATTGAAATGGCTTTCTGAAGCTGCTGCAAGCCATTCACAAAGGCCAGTAGAGCAGTTCACTGGCCTGGCATGACCCAGAAGAGTCTCCCCACCCTCCCAATACGTCTTTCCTGCATCTTGACTCACCATAGAGGACAAGGTGGGTTGCAGCGTCAAAAAGGTTGGAAACCACTGCTCTTTATCAAGGATTCCAAGAAGAATATTCCATTCCAGTTGCCATTTTCTTTCAGAAGCTTAGGCTATTGGTTAAAAGCATCCATTCAGTGGGAAAGACTGGCTCCCCAACCACAAGTGGGTGAACTTCCTTCCCTTTGACCTATGGTTCAAAGCCGCAGCCCTTCACCCAAGGGAGGAATCTCTCCCTTGCCACCATTTCCCCCTTTTTCTTCCAGCCCTGGACCCAAAAACCTGTTGGAAACCCATCTAATCTCCCACATTTTCTCTACCCATGTTTCCCCCCTCCTCCTAAGGAGTTCCCTTTTCCTCCCCCCCTTCTAACCTGTTCCCCCAAGGCTCCCCAATGTACAAATTTTAGCTCGAGAGTTCCCATCTAAAGTAAAATCTGAGTGAGTTAAATTAGCTGAATACCAGTTTGAATTCCCTTTTCAGTTTTGGTGCTAAAATAAAATCTTTTTCATTTGTCACTCTTCCCATTTTCCTTTCCCTGCCAAATTTCACAGCTGTGCCATTGGCTACCACACAGGATCGCCACACACAATTGTTTATCACCTTTGTGTGCATGCAATATGCATTTTAAAAAGCATTCATAACGGTGTATAGTACAGGAACAAGTATATTATGCTTACCATGGAAACAGTGTATGACTTACTGACACTGAAGAATATTCTGTTACAACCATACTGAACATTCACATCCTTTAAGTATCTTCTGCACACAGATTATCTGCTATTATAGCGTTGCCACCTAATTTTACCCATAGCAAAATCTGAAGCGTATTTAAGGTTTTCTTCTCAGACAAAACATTTCAAGGAAGCTTGAAGAACTTTGATATGAACTAGCAACATTTCCAAGAAATACTTCTATACTGTTCTGAACAGGTTTGCCTTAAAGCTATCAGAATTTGGGAAAGGTCCCTACAGGTGCTGTTCCATAGGTGGAATTTGGTGGGGTGCAGACCCACACAATCCTGGAACTCTGCTGCTGCTACTGGCCCCATCACTGCCCATTAGGGTGCTTACCAGCTGCTGCCGAAGCTGCCCCCACCATCGCCTGAGAAAACAGCCAGGGCTCAACAGAGAGGTTTACAAGAAGGGAGGGAGGAAGAGGCGGTAGCATTGGGCACAAACCCTCCATCGTGATAGTAGTAAAAGAACTGCTGCCCAACTGTGCCTGGTTAGTTTTATTGGCTGTCCTCAGTGGAGTCCAGCCAGAAAAGCTAATCAGGAACCAGGAAGTGAATCAGCAAACCTCTCTCACTGCACCACTCTAGCAGACAGTATGAAGACCGTGTGCCCATCGCCTAGCCCTAGCCAGTTCACTGGCACCATGAGGGAAGAGGGTGAACTAGCAGGCCCACGTGAATCAAAGTCACAATCATGGTCTCGTGGCCTTCCTCCAAAGCAGGAGCCACTCATATCAGTATATTATTTATTTGAACCCACATTCAGCTGGGGTGATGTCCAATAGGTAGGTTGTGCATATGTACAAAAGTGGCCTCTTAGGACTAACAGAGAAAGGGGTTTAGTTAGCTGAAGGTATCTTGGGATACAATACAGCCTTTCTCAGAGATTTAAAACACTATCAGTCTCCAAATCTAAGTAGTTTTATCCCAGAACTCCACACTGCATATGGAAGTAGGATGCAAGCACCAATATATTAGACACGTTCCTGTTCTTCATTTATGTTCTACAGATATCCTCTTCATAAAAAGAAAAAATCTCCAACTATATGTATCTTACAGTGTCTGTAAACTATTTCAAGAACATTCAGTTCAATTTTCAGACAAGGCTGGTCACATGATGTTCCAGGGCACTTTAAAATGTCACACTGTGACCTTGTTGTGCAACTACATGATCCAAAAGTGACCTTTTTAAAGCATAAAAAGGATGACTAATGGGTGTTTTGGAGTACCTGTTGTTCAAATCTGTAATTAGTAGAAAACCTTGACTTGTGGGTCTTTGATTTACGAAGTTGCAATGCTTTCTAGCTCCTGACTGCATGGCAAAAGCTCTTCTCTGCAAAGTTCAGCAGCAAGCAGTTGTGGTGCTAAATCTCACTTTTGCCAATGAAATCCCTTAAGGATGAGAGATTTATGTTAAGCTGCTTTGTGCTTCCATCCCCACTGGAAACTATAACCAGGTTTCTCTCTGCACCTACTTCACACATCAGAGTAGCTGTTGATATCTCCGTCCCCCCCACCTTTTCCCTTTTTGCTTGTCTTTTGTCTGTTTTCACAGTCCTCTTTGCTTTATAATCACTCACTCACACTCATTTATCACTGGCTTACCCGGGCCTGCCTACACTATCTTCCATTTTTGTCATGGTGCACTGGTACATTACAAATACAATTAAACCTTTTACGATACTGCAGCTTTTGGCTAACGCATCCCAGCTTCAAGGTTGAAAGATTTCTGATATTACCACTGATATCAGTTCTTTCCCATTTATCGGCAGTGTCCGGACTAATGCAGAAATGTTGCATTAATTAAAGGAAGCATCCAGTAATGCTGCTGTTTTTGCCAGTCTGACACTGAATTGAAGCCTGATGCCTGCTCATGTTTTAAGAGCCATTCATCACACATGTCATCCCAAAGCAGCCAGCTGTCTGAGCAAAGCCTCATTTGCATTTCATCAACTACAGTCTCCCTCTTCTTTCCCCTCCATCCTTTGTATGGAGCTTTGGTTTTTAAAAAGAGCCTAGTCTTCAAAAAGCAGCTTAGCAAAAATTAGTATTCCATTTAGAAAGATGATTTTACTTTAGTTCAGAGGTCTCAGCATTGATCCTGGGAAAATGTGTCACACAAACCTACATACACAGTCAAAAATATTTATTGCTTTATGGAATAAGCCACCAACTTGGCAGAGGAAGGCTAAACCTGTGCATTTGACAGATTGAAATAATGAAACCATTTTTGAAAGATCTGAATGGTTTTGCAATTTTATAAATATGGCAAGCTTTAAGATACAGGGGGAAAATAGTTTAATTCAAAGTCACAAGCTAATCTGTCTACTTTGTGGGGTTGAGTGGCCAATGCAAGATCTTAAATGATGGTGAGACCATTTCCATGGCACCACTCCTATGCATGTTTACTAAGAAGGAAATCCCACTAAGTTCAGTGGAGCTCTCTCTTAAGTAAACTTGCTTAGAATTGCCTTAGCATACATGGCCAAATCTATCGTAGTCTGCCCACATACAGTGGCAATGAGGGCAACTGTTCAACACTAATGGCCGATGATGGAGAATACAAATTCCACAAAGTGGGTCCTGGTGCTAAAAGGTTTGAGAACCACTGACTTAGACTGTACTCATCTACATACTCACCTGGAAGTAGGTCCTATTGAACTAAATGGGATTTAGGTCTGAGTAGCTATGTACAGGATTGTGGTGTTAACGATTGCTGAATGTGTGAACTGGCTCCAGGAAAAAACAAATATAGATTGTATCTGAAAGAATATGAAGCTTCTGCCTACATTGTTTGATCCATGATGGCTTTCTCATATGTACAAGTTATAGCTCTGTGCTACACTGGCCAAGTGATGAGCATGCACATGTGAACAGTCACCTGTGTTTCTGAATAGTCTTTCCGGTTTTACTCCCCAACAGGAATTCAAATGAATATGTACCATGGAGTGTAACCATCTCATCTAGGGGTTAGTTTTATCATAGAAGTCTGTCTATTTCCCAATCTTATTTTTCGCCCACACACACTAATGCCCTGATCAAACAGGTCACACACATGCACTGGTACTTGAACAGAAATTCTGCATATACAACTTTAGGTAGACCCCTAGCCAAATTTACCTACATATTTGTTTTCTTTAAAACATTTTTCAAAGTACCTCTCCTGCCATAACCAAAAGTAATCAATAACATCCACACCTTTTTTTTTTTAAAGCAGCAAAGGGTTTTGTGCTGTTCTTCCTCTATCCTCCTACTAGGGCTGGATTTCTAGAGCCCTTGAATGAGATGTACTGAAGGCAATGACTAGCACCGTGACCCAACTGATGAGAGGAGGAATGAAGAACTGGACAGAATCTGATTCATTCATTCCTCCTGTCCTGGGGGGAAAAAAAGGGTGCTAGCAACAGTTACCTAACCTGGGCAGTGCACATGCAGATAAGCGTTTATGTAAACCCAGCTGAAAATCAGTTGCTTATTCCAGAATGTGGCATGATGCTTGCAAGTTTAGGCACCGTAAATACATGAAAAATCATTAAAGACAAACCATCGTAAATGATTCTGTAAAGGAAAAAATTAAGAACACCTACAGAAACTAAATAAGCCAAATAAATCAGTCTTATAGGTCAGCAATTAGAAGCTATCCATGAGTTAGATATCACTTCTCAAAGAAAAGCAATTCCCAGGGATATGGTCAGATGGGCTAATTACTCCTGTTTATGAAAAGGAGACACCCTTGAATGGAACAACTGCAGAGGTATCAGCATTAAGAGCACCATCAGCAATTTTTTTCTGCTGTATCCTCAACAAAAGCTAACACAGCACTTAATGAAGCACAGAATAATCCATGAAGCCAAATTGGCTCTCTCCCCAAGAAGCAAACCAATGACCACATATTTACAATAGACATCCCCTTACCAACATACATTAAAACACACACACAATTGCTTGCTTTATCAACTTGAGTAGAAGTTTGACATCCTCTGGTAGCTGGAGCAGAACTTCAAATATGAAATAGTTGGAAGAAAACTATATTCCCCCACCTACATCTGTACAGACTTTACAGATGAATTGGTCCCACCAATTCACATGCAAATCTGCCAACAGCCCAATATCTTAACACAATTCAGATTCAAACATGCAACTTAAACGCTAGAGACTAGAAGCGCAGGCAAGCGGAGGGATCCAGGTGACAAAAAGCATAAAGGCCAGCCATAAAGCAAAGCAAATGGATACACATCAGGTTGCACGTATAACATTCAGAGGCTCTTGGGGCCCATTATATAGCTGAGGAACACTAATGCACAACTCTAAAATGACTACTGAATCCAAGGCGCACCTACACTGTAGAAGCAACATTAAATAAGCAGCTCTGAGGACAAACAGCACGCTTTTCCCTGAACCCTGAGTAATTACACCCTCCCGCCCTTCCTTCCCACACACTTCAAATTAAGAAGCAAAGTTTACAGAGCGATGGTGTGCATGCCCACGCAGATTAAAGGCTCAGCACTTTGCCTATTAAAACACACACCCTTCTGCAACAAGCAAGTTACAACCACACACTTCCAACGACAGTACTCCCTCCCACCTCATGTCCCTTCTTCAGCAACGCTTCACAAAAAAGATTTTTTCCTTTTAGAAAAGGATTTCCTCCATTTAGAATTCCTCTTCCCTCCATTTAGAATTCCTCTTCCCT